>JAWNNP010003177.1:0-138173 GCA_035044805.1 Leucophenga maculata
GATTTCCAAAGTATTGAAACAGAGAATTAAAGTCATTTAGTTTAAACGCATACCTTGGAGGTAAGTATACAGCGGATATAAATACATCAATATGCATACACTGAATTTGTATCGCAGCATAGCATAATATCAATATTGTCTGATTTAATAAATAAGGATATTTCATTTCGATGATTGGAAAGCCCATTAGCATTCCATATGGCTATGCGAACATCTACTTGCATAATTTATTTACTAGGAACATAAACATGTTGAGTAAATTATTTGTAAGTTCTGATTGTTTTATTAGCAGTTTTTCAATTCTGTCTAGTGTTCGATTTTCCTGAATTTCAGTATCACCTCTTAATACCTGAGAGTATGTGGTTTGATTAGGCCTGAAGTTATTTGTGTGAATATGAGGTGTTGACAGTTTGGGCTGGTTGTTGGCACCATTGGTTGCAGGGATTCTATTATTGGCAGCAGAGTGATTATTTTTTGTAAGCTCTTGGTAAATTCTGCAACCTTTATAGCTAGCAGCATGGTTCTCGTGGCAATTTGCACATTTGGTTGATTCATCCTTCAGTTTCGTACAGTTGGTACTTGGATGATTAAATGAACACTTAACACATTTAAATTGCTTATTGCAACATGCTTTAGTGTGTCCAAATTCTTGGCACCTGAAACATTGCACCAAATCGCTTACCTTTCTTGGCGGCTCAATATGTTTCAAATTATAAATGTCGCAGTTTCTATTGTCTGGCTCTAGGTCAATGAAAAACATATACATAGAGGCTCTTTGGTTATTCGACTTCTTATGTTGTTTGAGCAATTTTTGCGTGTTTTGTTTTTGGTTACTTATTTGTTTTTGATTTAATAATGCGCAGGTAGGTCTAATTACTATGAAAGTTGATGAACGACTACAAGTTTTTTGATAAGCAAATGGTATAGTCGCTAGAAGGTGCTATTTTCTTAAAATACTTATAACAATCTAATTCGAGTAATTATGTAAAACACAAGTCTGACAAGTGACAGGATAATTTGCAATAATTTCTATATGGAATATGAAAGTAGTTAAGAGTCAACTATCAGCAATCTGCAGTTCGTAGTTAGTTGTACTTAATATTGAAAAACTATCCAACACTCACCATATGTAGGTGGTTGCATGTAGTGTACCGAAGGTACAAGAGCCTATTGGTTTTGTGCAAATGTATGTAACAGGTAGAAACAATAGTCGAAGACCTCCCAAAGTTACCCCCATTATGGTCAGGAGTGATAGAGAAGTCGATATAGTCAACGAAGGATCTCTGAAACGGTAATAGTTAGAGACTTCGTTCTTTTTGCATTCGAATAGAACATTGCCGGAATTTTACGAGTTTATTTAAATATTTTACCCTTACCCACTTCCCCTATTAAGTACCCCTCAAGTGTAAAAATTTGGTTGGCACAAAAAACAAAATAAGCCAAAATTCCAAAACTTCATCAAAATCAGTTAATAAATGTCGATTTTATAAGCAATTGAATTTGAATGATCTATAATACTTCCGTCCTCCCTTTTCTTTGCATGCATAAAAAAAATTTGAGAAGTGGAAGAAGCAAAATACTTTTTTTCTTCAGTACCATATTTTCTCATTAATTTCCTACCTTTTTGTGTTGCAATGCTTGGTCATAAGCTAGGGAAACATTTAAGGTGTTTGTTAGGCGACCTGTACTAGTGCAGGCCTTTTTACTTGTTTTATATTTGTTTTTGTTTTTATCTTTTTTTATTTTTTAAATTATGATTCAAGCCGCTTTCTTGCAAAAGTTCTTTCTTCAGCAATCATATCTAAAGTAGAGAAAAGAGCCAAATTCACATTATCTTTCAAGTACTTCATCTTTTCGAGTGTGACCCATAGATTTTTAGCAGCAGCAATTACGGTATGGGTTTTTTTTTTTTTTTTGCTTTATATGAAACCACATACGGCCAACTTTTTTAAAACATCAGATGGATGTTGGATTCTCTGAGAATTGTGCGAGCAGTGGTTATCCAACGCTAATGATTTACAGGCTCTGGAAGCGTCCGAGCAAAATCTTCAATACTGAACGTAGTGCATCAGTGCTCAAGTCAATATCTTCGATTTGTCGCATGGGACAGTAAATTTGTTGTAAAATTTGCAATAGGACGTGTTTCGAAATCTTTCAGTCTTTTTCTCACTGCAGCCAAGAATTCTTTTAGCCCTGAATTACTTCCGTCTAAAAAGTTAACTAAATTTCTTAAACGAAGTTTGTTACTATAGAGCTGGCAGATAATCCATTCTCTAAGCGTGTTATTATTCCAATATGTTTACCTGTATTCCTTGCTTCGCCTGATTTATCAATAACTCCTTCTGCATCTGCACTTGCAGGTGAGACATGATACAAATTATATATGTCCCTCCTGAAAGCAGAAACCCTAGTTCTTTGACATGCTCTTGTTCAAGCTTTAGTCTATTCTGATCTGCACTTACATTCTGATTTTTTCTAGAATTAGGGGTCGTTGCATCGTCTTCTGGTGCCTTCTCTTAATCATCATCATCTAGCTTCACTACCTGCCGGCACATCAAGATTCGCAGGTGCTCTTCGTTTTGCTAAGCTTTGTAATTGATCTTCCTCTTATTACTACAAGTAGTTTTGAAATCTAAATCAGTGATATAGTTCGAGAAGGATTTTTGCCATCAAATTAATTTTCTGGTCAATAAATAGCATATGAAATAATTAAATATTAATCAAATGAGTAAGACTGTACCACTGAGATCTCTCGATGATGCTATTAATTATCCGCAGACTGAAGATATAGTTGCAGAGAGCCAGGTTTTTTTTCCTATATTTTATATTTCCTATATATGAGCAGAGCCTAACTACCAAAGCTTGCGTGTTTAGTTTGCTAATTAGGTATTGCCACAGTAACATGATCCACACCAAACTGTGATCTTTTGTGAATGAATATATTTCAATAAAATGTGGAAACTCTATTCCATTTTTATGAAAGTTGCTCTTTAAAGCGCAATTAAATAGATTATTTAGCTGCAGAATTTTATCAAGTCATTGCGGATACACTTATTCACTTATAAGGTCTTTTATAAGGAAGGAGAATTTGAAATTAATATAAAATTTTTCATATGTGGTAGAATATTCTTATATTTGCACAAATGAAACAAACAAAATGGCCTACAGCGTGAAATGAAGTATATTAAAGATTTAACATTTAATTCAAAAATTCCGCACAAGCTGAGCGTAGAATAATTATTTCAGTTTACTATTTTACCATAGAAACTAAATTGTAATTAACATTTAGTTCTGCCAATTGTTTATTTAGTGCTTCTTTATAAATATATGCTACACAATTTGTTTGGCAAGTGTATACATTTTTTTACAAAGCTTATAGCACCTTGATGCATGACTTTAAATGAGACTTTGCCGACGTATCTAAAGAATGTATATATAAATAAATTCTCAGCTAGTTTAATGAAAACAGTTACGTTAAAAAAGGATAATAATTTTCTTGTTTATAGCAAGAATGGTTTTGGAATTGTTTTTAAAGCTCAAAGATTTCCCTGGATTGACATACCCTCCTCATTGAAGTAACTAAATTGAGAATAAGGATTTGCTGATGTGTTCCAAAAGTATTAACAAAGCAGTACGAAGTGTATTGAGTCATTAGCGCTTGAGAATTCTTTTAACTATTTGCATTGGAAGGTGCTGAGGCTTTTCAGAACTTGTAAGAAAAAATCAAAATGGGTCAGCATAGCAGTGTCATACAGGATTCGATTTTACTGTTAGTTTCTTATGCTTTAAAAAATGCGCAGCAATGTATGTGAATGGCAATAAATCAAAAGAAATATTTTTTATTATTTTTTTTTTTTGTGTACACACTTTTAATCCTTTTTTTGTTTTTTTTTTTTTCCATTCACACATGTTATTTTAAGCAGTCAATATACCATTCAAAATATTTTTGCAGCGTATTCAATGTTCGCTGACGCCGAATTTCTTATTTATTTATTTCATTTAGTTTTGAAAATATTTTCTGTTTACTGCGTTTGTCATTTTGTGCGGCGCTGACTGTTGTCTCCTTTGTTCACTTAATGCCTCAGTAGTAGTAGTAGTAGTCATTTGTGGTTTGTATTTATTTGCATTGCTATGAATGTTGACTTTTCATTTAAGCCAAATTGAAATAAAACATTTTGTTAGGCGCGAAAACTGCTGCTGATTGTCTACCCTTTAGATATATATATATTGTGGTAGTTATTTACTCGTCATACTATTCATTCCCTTAAGCTTGACTTGTACTTTTTTTTTTGGCTAAAATGCAAATAAATATAAATAATTTGAACAATGAGAAAGTATACATTTTTTTGTTCTTTTTGAAGTTGCAAATTAGTAAAAAGCTGCCTTAAAATATTTCCTTTTTTCTCTTTTTTTTTTTTTTTTTTTGTTGTTTATGGTTTTGGGTTTGGGAGTTCAAAATAAATTTGTAGAGCTGTTCTAATTAAGTTATTTGTTTTGCGGGTTGTCCTTGTTATTGTTTTGTACTTTTACTCTTTATTTACTCTCTAGTTTTCAGTCTGTCTGTTTTTTTTTCTTCTGTAATACACTTTATTAGCATTTGATAAATATTTTTGTTGCAATCAAACAATTTGACGCGTTAACCAAATACTGCTTGGAATATTAAATAATTGTTATAGAAAAAAGTTGAATAAATAAATAAATTGCAATTTACATAAAATCGACATTCAAATCAATTATCATTCTTCCTATATAAAGATTGAACTCGAAAAATAAAAAAGATATTCGGTAAACATTTTTTAAAGTTGTACAGTTGAACTATTATTTTATGTAAATTTAGCTAATATATTTATAAATAACTAGCGGACCAGGCTTTTGCTGCTATACACCCTCTTTGTCATCCTTTAGTATAGGAAAAGCATTGCTGAGCAGAAATTTTTTCAATATATAAAATATTTGATTTTGCATAGCATGCTTCGTTATTTAGCTGATGTATCCCTTTGTACATATTTCGGATTTATTGGACCACGTCATTACATATTTTTAGTGACGCTAGCTAGCGCTGGTACTTGCTGTTAGCTTCTTTTGCCTTAGATAGCCGACAAATTTTATTAATTGTAATACATATTCTTTAGTCAAGCATCAAAGCTCTGCATACTATTCCCTGAACATGCTCTTCCTGATCAAAAGCAGTTACATTATTTTTCTAACACTTACTTTTCAGTACTTCCCCTTTCACGTTATCGCCATTTCCCTTTCTAATATAATTTATTTAAAAAGAAAATCGCCTCATCACTCTGACTCACTCATCATACACCCTCTACCCTGTGATAAAGCTCTTAGACTCCCTCATACCACAATCACCCACCACCAAAATATTGGAATCTGTTTTGTTACTCATGTGAAACGTTTTAAAACTATCTGAGAATTATAATGGCTTTGGAAAGATAAAAAAAAAAAAAATATATTAATTTTAACATTCTGCGCTACATACTAAACGAAGAAGAATTTTGCTGTAGTTCGAATGCATCTTATATCCGATGGCAAGATTTTGATTGCAGACATCATGACTGGGGTTGTAGCTGAACAAGCCCACAGAAACATTCTCGATCTTGCTTCAATGATAAAAAATAAAATATTCAAATATCGAAATAATTCTTGAAATATCCTTTTATTAACTTTAGACAAAGGGTCCACACCTTTTTGGAAGTTGAATAAAATAATCAAAAATAATAACTCTTGAATTCTTACCTTAATTACAGAATCAAACCAGTTCACTATGGCAGAGTAGAAGTATGAGGCCTTTGCTCAAGCATTTCTTTGAACCATTCCAACTCTAAAAGATCTAGTGACACCGCTACGGAGGATGGCGTTCAACTCAATTCCACTGATACAAATTACAACTTTTATTACAACTCAGTAGTATAATTAATAAGTCTCCAAACAATGACCTACGCAACGCCTCTGTTGTATCGACTTTGGCATCTACAAGCGAGTCTGGCACTGGAAACTTTAGATAGTCCAACACACAGCTCGGATCACTTACAGCTAATTGTTACACTTGACGCTGCTACCATTATGAGGATATCCCTCAGGCAATAAGACTTATCAATCGGAATACGGACTTGAACCTTTTTAAAATACGAATATTGAGGATGCTTTGCAAGTCTTCTCTGAGAAGCTTTTTGAGTTCAGAAATTGAGTTCACGACCTGCACAAGAGAAAGGCTGGACAATTTATGCTTTATCATGACCTTCAACAGGAAAAACGTATGCCTCGATTGTCTCAAGTATGATCCAAATCAGCTACGAATGATGTTTGATAATATGTTGGAAAATATGTGCACCGAATCAGTCTATGCCTATTGAAGACAACAAAAAATAGTAGACGACACCACATTCGACTTGCAACCTTAAAAACGCTCTGGGTAACTGGTGCCGCTCTGAGCATGAGCAAGTTGATGGCATTGCAACGCACCTCGAAGAGTGATTTCTGCCCTTCTAGTTAGCATCAAACGAAGAGGTAGATGCTACGAGCGCCACTCTAGCTCGAGCCATTTGGCCCTGAGGCTGTTAAAGACATAATTAATTTTCTGAAACTCGATAAAGCTGTGAGGTTGCAGTATTTTCCGACGGTATGGAAGTTAGCAGTCATCACAGTGACTCTCCAGCCGCGCAAATTGCTGATTGACCCTGGATCCTACCGGCCAATTAGTCGCCCGCCTTCAATTTCGAAGGTTTGGAAAAGACTGCCCATTGCTAGCCTTGCAATCATTGCGAAGTCTCGGAGTCTGATTCCGGACCATCAGTTTGGCTTCCGCACTGATCATGGCACAGTATAGCAACTCCAAAGAGTCACCGAGCACATATTGCGGACATTAGACCATCGGCAGTATTTCAATGCCACTTTTGTGAATTTGGCACCCAGGACTTCTGCTAAAGCTCAAGGGAAGAATGCCTTCATCGTACTTTGCTCTTATAGGGTCAAAGTCAGTGCAAATCAGTCTTCAACTCATCCTCAATAAAGTTAACTTATCCGAATAATGTACTGATTTATAAATAGGAACTCACACCTTTAGATCCATTTTTCAAGCCGTATTTTTTATGGAGCCCGGTGTGCGCAGATGTTGCACGTTGTGACTTGACTAAAATTCAATTCAACACAGAACAAACTGCTTAAAATGATGGTTCTCTACTGTGAACTTGCATAGTCAAACTAAAATAGTACTGGAACCAATGGGTAAGATGAGCGAGTCAATATTAGATGTAGTCACTCTCAATACCCAAATATTGAAGCAATTATTCGGTAGTATTAGTCCTAACATCTATCCATCCAATATAAATTTATTTTTAAGAAAACAAAGTAGTTAGTCCTACTTGATGTGCATAACAAAGTAACCCTTGACGAATCAATTACTATTCATTGTCAAAACACATCAGTTATACAGACACACAGTTCCATACACAACGTATACAGTTTATCGCCATTCTCGCGAATTCGAATTACAGAATCAATTATATATTTCTTAATTATTTAAAAAAAAAAAAAAAAAGTTAAAACAAAGAACAAAGAAACGCGCGCACAATGGACGATTTCGAATGTTACGACTATAAGAAACCATTCGATGACAGATCGCCGGATATGCGTACTTCGTATTATCGCGCACATCGCCATATAACCGATAAGCGTACGGAGGGTAAGGGCAGCGCAGCAGCAACAACAACAAAATCTAAAGCAAAGGACTGCTATATGAGCGATCCTTTGATGCACGAGAAACTGCGTTCCGAATACGGCGCAAATTTTATATTCAAAGTAAGTAAACTATAAACTGCAATCTAACTGCAATATATCTGCATTGTATAGTTTGGTATCTTTCCATTTTAAAGCAGCACTCAGATCCGGATGAGCTGCGTAATCCCTCAATGAATATGGGCGCACAGTTTATAAAACCTTTCGATGATACTAAACTGCGTTTCATCAGCATTCCAATGAAGCCAATGCAGAGTGTGACAAGGGAGACATATGCCTGGCAGCAGCCGCAAGCTGTTATGCCACCAATGCGCACACCTCCGCCCACGCCGGTTGCAGCAACCAAACTACACATAGATCGTGCTAAGCCGGGTATTGCAAAATATCTTGATCCCAACGCGACAACAATGAGTCTGTCATATGTAAAGTATTCGCCAAACGAACTAGCCGGTGGCATTGGTGCTAAGGACAATATAACAATCTGGAATTGGGATAAAATACGTCCCAAATCGGTAAAAGTTGCGCGCGAAGCTGATGAGTTATTGTGCGATAAGTATCCAGCTATGGAATGTCCCAAGAAAAACACTTATCAAAATCCACTGCAGTGTGTGCCGTATGCTGGTTTGACAACCGAAACACGTGAGAACTACTGTCATCCAAAGGATCAAGGCGGTGAAAATATTGAGGAAGAGACTATTATGCCGATATTGGTTTACTCGCCACTTGTGGCAAGCGAGAAAAAGTCCGAATATGGCATGTACGGTTCGGGCGAGCCTGTCAGAAAATACGTTTAAAATAGAAGCGCATAGAAGACCAAAAAAAAAAAAAAAAACAACAAAATTTTGGAATTTAATAGGGTCGTAAGCAAAATTTTTCAAATTAACAACGGTCTTGTTTTGTAAATTTAACCGCTGCCAACTTTTGAGTAATAAGCCGCCGAGCCCTTTTCTGCCATTTTTGTGTTTTGCCTAATTGAAAAAATGTGTGTGAACAGCCATCAATCGCAGCCACTAGTTATTTTGATCCAGTGTAACGATGGGGCTGTAGATAATAAATATATATTAAAACCAAAAATAAAATGTTCTGATTTCTTCATTTTTTTCAGTGTGCTTATGTTAATGTAAAATTATAAACTCTTTCAACAAAATCAAATGCTATAAAGAACAACAGCCTGTATGTCAATGCAAATTCGGACCAATAACTGTCGAAAGTTATCGAAAGTAATGTTTAGTATATTAAATTCATAACAAAGAGCGTTATTTCTGTGTTATGTGACAATAAGAAATTTACATTTAAAACCTTTTTTTTAACACTACACACAGCATTTGAATATTATTATAATTCCGTCACAGCAGCAGTGCCTGAAGCTTGACATTGCAATCTCCAAAAAATATTGAATTGCCGAAAACAAAACATTTAGAAGCAAGATAAAACCCAGAGTATCTCAACTGCGTCGCTGATGGTTAGAGGGCATATCTCATATGCGAACAAACTTCGTGCAGGTTTGCAGGAAACAAACTTTCGAAGAGGCCTGACAACATCAAACACAATTACAGCAGTAGAAGGTTGGAAGCTGCAGTAGAGTTCAAAGTTGACTCTTTTCAATTATTGTTTAAGAAACTGAAGTAGAACAAACACTTTCTAAAACTCAAATTGTTACTCAAACCTAGCGCATATAGAGAAACTGAAGACGTTCCTCAATTAACATACAATTGACATCATGAGCACATTACTGAGACTTAGCAGCAGCCCAGAGTCAATATTTTTATAAATGGGTATGATATCCACAAGACGGATCAGCGGTGTTAGCTTTCGTACTTTGAAGACGTGCCAGTGTGAACGAACTCTGTTTACAAATGGCTTCCATTCATCCAACTTGGTCTGCATCCGACTTTGAGCTGCTACTTAGTAGTCTAGAAGGCAACCTCGAGAACCTGCAACCACAACACATTGAAGCTGCTTAAGTGATCTTCTTTAATAAGTTAGACACAGCTGTCCATATGGCTAGATCTGAAAGCCCTAGCAATAAGTACTGCTGCTATCAAAAAGGAGACTTATCCAAACCATATATAACTTAGCCTTTGGCGCTATTTAGCACTTATGAATGAGCATTGGAACTTATAAAAAGAATCTAGGATATCACGTCCTAACTATTTGACGCAGCTGGCTGATATATGGCAACAGAAGTTCCTCACTTCCAAATGATGAAAAATACAAACGAAACGAGGGATACTCTAGTTATTATATAAAATTATGCATATGTAGCATATATGAAGCCATATATAAGCAACTAAAATGCTTAATACTTATATTTTATTGTATGAAAAATATTATCACATCTATTATACCCAAATTTAATGTGCAACTTTTTAGCCATTTGTCATTTTTTCGTGTGTGTTTTTTTTTTACCTTTTTTTTACCCGAAAAATTTAAAATAAAAAGAAGAAGAAAAAATAAAACATTTATTTTTATTCGCAACGTTTGCTGCTCGTCAACTCAATGTCTGTTTCAGTTTCACACACAAATGCGCTCGAACTACCAGTGTTTGCTTGAGCCTCTGTGCGTCGTGTAGATGTGGGTGCTTCATTTTTTTTTTTTTTTTTTTTTTTTTTGTTGTCAGCAAGCATTGGTCTGCTCGAGTAACTGTGTGGCAGGAACTGACTCAGATACTAAGAGACAGAGTGAAAATGTCAGGCTCCGCACTTGAAACGCTTCAGGATATGTGTGTGCGCGCAGGTTTTAGTCGTTGCTGCCTCTTCTGTTGCTGTGAAAATTACTGGTAATTATGGTATAGACCACGCGCATATCTAAAGAGGTATATGCTTGTGTGTGTGAGTTTTTAATAAAACTTTTCATGTTTGTAATTGTGTAATACGGTATTTAATGTCAAGTGAAACATTTCTGGCAAGTGACAGTTTCTACTTAATACACACAACCAAAAAAAAAAAAAAGAAAATAAAAAAAATAAGCGAAAAAGTATCTTACACACTGACTTTTTTTTTTTTTGGCCCAGTAAGCTAAACTTCAGTTTACCTTCATGTCGAGTGCTGCCACTTCTTTTCCTTTTTTTTTTTTTTTTTTGTATCTTATAACTTTTTTTATTTTTCATGAAGTTTGTAACACATTTTGTCATTATGCGTAAAATAGAATGGAAAGTATTTTCCTTAGAAATAGCAATTACATGCAATCAGTGAAGCACTGAGTAGGCGTATGAATATTTTTCCGACATACATGTCAATCAAGTGGTACAGCTAAAATGTTTTAAGTGTCACGCTTTATATTCTTAGCATAAGCAGTCATAGTATGGCATATACAAACAATCTTACATGGCAGCAATTCCCACAAATAAGTAAGTCTGTTTTATTTGTGCTAGACTTCTGATATGTTTAGAAAAATCTGTGTGTGACAACTCAATGCATGCAGTATATATGTTAAATTTTACTGAGCAGCGCGAAAAGGCTAATCATTTTAGCTATAAACTTTTATCTTACCATTCGCTTTTTTCCCTTCTTTCCTCTCGATTTAGCTGTTCATCTATTTGTCAGTGTGTATTGGTAGACAAAATACTTAACTGGAACCTACAAATGGTGACTAAAGTTTTTAGAGTCTTTAGATCTGTTAACTTCTTTTGGCCAAACTTTGTTCGTTTAATCTGAGAATTACTTATAAATTTTTCATATCAAAAAAATGCATACCCAACCTCTTTCTCAGTTCAGATTCCTTCAGAAGTTCCCTGCAGGTATAGCTTGGTTGAGCATATTTATATTGGCTGGGTGTGCACAAGACGCACCCAATATCTTAGGCGCTGTCTACGCACATTGTCAGATAACTTAAAACTCTCTTTTTCTTTTAGATGATCCTTTTTCTTCTTTAGATCGCTTTTAATCAACGAACATGCTAACCCAACTCCCTTCCTTTAGCAGGTTTTGTATGGATGTTCTTAATATTACTAGAAACACCAAATGTATTCGAATAAAATCTTATAAAATATTCCATTAGGGTCTAAATAGGACCACTTTAAGTGTTCGGTCCCACACAAATCTATCGCACCTTTCTCAATTTGTACGGTGCAGAGGTACACCAATAATTTATACCACTTTCTTTCATAATAGGCTTTAATGCTTAAAAATAAATTAGAACAAAATAATTTCAGATATCAAACATATTAAAAATTATATTAAAAACAAGTAAGAAAATTAGAGTCGGGCGTAACCGACTGTAAGAGGCGCTGTACTAGTACAGTACGCCTAACAAACACATTAAATATTTCACTGCACGAATAAATGGCTTATAAAAAATTTTTTTATGTAGGAAAAGAAAAAGGGAGGACGGAAGCATCACAGGTCGTTCAAATTCAATTGCTTATAAAATTGTCATTTATTTTCCGATTTTTATGAACTTTTTGGATTTTGGCTTAGAGGGACATTATCTCTATATTGGCATACATAATTTTTTTGTGCAGAAGAAATTATTATGCTTGGGGTTTGATTCTATGGAGAAGGAGGAGAGGAGCAAACTTTTTAAAATAAACTTGTAAAATTCCGAAGAAGTCCTAGTCGTATGCAAAAAACACGAAGTCTCTATCTATTACCGTTTCCGAAGATCCTTTCGTTTGTACAGACGGACAGACGGACATGGCTATATCGACTCCTCTATCCTTCCTGACCATAATGGGGGTAACTTTGGGGGGTCTCCGAGCATTATTTCTACCTTTTACATAAATTTGTACAAGACCAAACCTTCACTACAGGGCCTAAAAACAGAAGAAAAATAATGAAAAGTTATACGAGGGCTGCTACATATATTTCTAGCCTGATCAACAAAACAATTTGCCATTTGCAATCTGACGTTTACCATCGTAAAGTCTGACTTTTTTTAGGCCTAATTTACTGTGAACACATCGACGTACGAGCCTGGCCTCTGTGAAAAACTGCTACAGCGAATTCAATCGTGGCCGCAGTTCGCTCACCGACGAATTTCGTGAAGGTCATCCAAAATCGGTCGTTGTGCCAGATAACTTCGAAGTTGTGTTTGAACTGATAAAGCAGAATCGTAATGTGACAAACCGTGAGATTGAGGCATCCCTGGGCATTAGTATGACTAGCATACATACAATATTACATGAACACTTGTTCGCGTTGGACACCGGATAATTTGACAATCGCTCAATAGAAGGCTCGTGTCGATTCGGTGCAAGCAAATGCTGAAAAAATTCATGCGAGGTGCGTCAAAAGCCGTCTACTCAATCGTGACAGGTGACGAAACGTGGATATATGCGTATGAGCCCGAAACAAACCGCAGTCGACCGTCTTGGTCTTTCAAGACTCGCTCGTGCAGCACATCGAAGCAAATGATTGCATGTCTCTTTTCGAAATCCGGAGGACTATCAACTGTAAATGGTATACAACCATTTGTTTGCCTGAAGTGTACGATGAACTGCGAAAAACCAACCGATGAAGACGAATCATACTTCATCACAATAATGCGAGCTCTCACACTTCGGCCGTAAAAAATGAGTTTTTGGACGCTCAAAACATCGAATTCATGATGGGTCATCCGGCATACAGCACTGACTTGGCACCAAATGACTTCTTCCTGTTCCCTCACAACAAAAATAAACTGCACGGACAGCGGTTATCAATATCACAATATCTGAATTTTTTCTTTTTCATTCCTATTAGGGTCGAGTCTTTCTAAGTTCATATTTTATTTTTAAAGTTTTAATAGACCTTGGCAGGCTCCACTTATTTTATTATTTAGTTTCCATTCACATGTGAATATATTGATCGATATTATCTTGGCGGTAGGAGATTCTAACGTCTTATAGTTCTTATTGAAATATATTTTTGGTACGCATTATGTGCTTATGGGTCTCCGCACTTCTTCAAACGTGACTATTCATTGTAGAACCAGAAGTTTACAAATGAAGCAAATCGCCAACTTTGTACTATGAAAGGTTTTTTAATTCTATTTGCGCAGAGTTTTCATGCTATAATAATGTCTTATCTGTAAAAGTCAATTAAAATCCGTTCAATTTGGGAGATATTATAACGAAATAGTGTAGTATCTTTTTGTAAAACGTGTTAGCTGTTTCGTCTTACTAAGTTTAACTGCTAGTGCTGCGAAGTTGGCCCCATTTGCACTTCAAGCATTGAACTTCTTTAACATGGTTAAAAAGCATCAAACTGTCACAGTTAAGATGTTAAAAAGAAATATTCTTAACTTAAAAAGTTGTATTTCATTCGTTCGTCTATTTTAGTTAACATTTAGCTTGCCAAAGTGTGCAAAAAAAAAAAAAAAAAAATTCCTTTGCTTGGAAACTATTTGCAATTTTTGCTTGCAACAGTGTCAATGTTTGCTGTCTCGGTGGACATTGACACCAAAAGCAACAGCAGGCATGTTGTGCCTGTGACAATTTCTTGCGTAACTCGCATCTAATATTTATATTGAATTAAAGACTTTCACGATACGATTTAAAATGCAAAAAAAAAAAAGTCTTACGAGTAGTGAATAGTTTATTTATGGAAAAATTCTGACAAAATGTCATTGGTAGAAGTTAACAGCGCTAAAGCTTTTGACGCTGGAATGCTTAAAACAATTTCCACTTTCAATTTCTTTTGTTTACCTAAACGTTTTAGCAAATATTTTACCAAGTTTAGAACAAAATTTAATATGGACTCTTTTCACTTTCAGCGCTATATCTCCACTTTCAGTGTACCAAATGTTTTAAAATTTAGACTGAAGTAAGAAACAGCATTCAAAGCTTTTAGCTGAAGTAACAACAATAAAAGTTATTTTTAATTTAACAAGGCAGAAAGATGGGACAGATATGCATAGAGGTGTAGTACCTTCTAGCAGACCGAACTGAACCAAATTAGAATATTTTATAAGAATAAACGTCGAATAGATCAAATTTAGCGTTTCTAGTTAAAGCAACAACAACAATAAACATTTTTTTATACAAAAAAATCAGAATAAGGAATAGATTTGCAGAGATCTGAATAAAAATTTAGAGAATCTAATCATTTAAACTTGAAGGTGCTATTTCCTATAGTCTTCAAGATCTCGTTGCTAATACAGACAGCCAGACAGACGAACGAACATTTCTTTATAAAAAAACTCGACTTTTAATGGTGATAACGAATATAAGTTATATACTTGATGGGTTCTGCCACACCTCCTGCTGCCTGCCACACTTTTACCCTTCAGATACAAGGTATTAAAATGCATTTTATTAAATTTATGCAGCATGCGTTTGGCGAAAGGTTAGGCAAAATTAATTTCTTTACACATGATTTAACTGAATGTCATCTTTGGATATATATATGTATATATATCTGTTCAGATCAGAAATTGCACATAGAAATAAAATCCAAAGACATTGAATGCCGTTTTAAATTTTTCAAGAATGAGAACTCATCCTAACAACAAAAAAATTTATGAATTTTACGAAATTTCTTTGATTATATTAAAAAAAGAAAAAATATATATATAAGGCACATCTTAAGTAAAATAAAAGTAAAAAAAAAAAAATATTTATTATAGAGCGCAATAGCTGAAAGCAAGTGTTAGCACAGGCAAATTGAATGAAAAGTCTATAAATAGAAAATAGATTGAAGCAATGCCAAAGCTCAGCTGGTAGTGCAATGTACTGGCAGTGCACTGTATGCATGTATATGCATGTACTATACTACAAAACAGCAAGGCGGGCATACGGACGTACAGACGAATGGACAGACTAGTAGCAACAAGTAGCAGCAACAGCCGCCAGAGAACGGCGCCAAAGTGTCGATGTGTCGAGGCATTACAAAAGGCACTCGTAAATATCACATAGATACAAATATTTCGATGCACATACCACATTTATTGTGCTTTTGTATATGTATCTGAGCAATACAGAGCAGCCGACGAACGGACAGACGGACGGACGGACGGACGTACGCACACATATAAACTATTGAGGCAGTGACAAACTATTATATGATCTTTTAGTTGCCAACTGTGTATCTACTTGAAAATGAGCTAAATAAATTCTTTGCCACATAAACACTTTAATAGAGCAAATAAAGCGAAATTAAAAATAAAAATAGTTGTCCTTTAAATATAGAGTAGGAGCTATATGACAATTCTATGCCATGCACTTTGTTTTTATTATTATTAAAAAGCTGAGCAACTATTTCAAAAGAAAGTTTGATAGAATATTACCTCGCCTATATAAACAAACTATTAAAGTAAAACTGCTGAACCAAAGGGAATCATCTTTCGAAATAGTCATCAAAGATGTCTTCAATAAACTTATCCATTTACTTGTTTATATTGTGACACAAATGTTATAAGTGGCTTATGCTAACGAAGATACAAATATTTGTGTGTCTACCGTATTTAAATATATAGCATCTATCTACGATTTATTGTTACATTTGCTTTTAATTTTTAAAGAATATTTTTCAGTAGCACAAAAGAAACGAAAGAACGGTACAGCAAATTATCTATTTACTATACACCTTTCTCTCTCACATTTCTCGCGATCTAGAGAGAAGATATTCATGGATTGTAGTTATTTCCCCATGCTTTTATTTCACTAGTTTTATTTCACCATGCACCAAATCTGACAGCAGCAACAACAACAATAGCATCTCTCCCTTACTCATGCATAAGCACTCATTCTCTATGCTTCAAACTCACAAGGTATTGCTTTCCCCTCTCGAATTCCGTTTCACTATGCACACTATTGAAGTTGAAAATATACACAAATTTTAGTTTCCTTTAAGAAGTTTCACTTCGAAAAGAGTTAGGACTCTTCACAGTCATCACCGCAGAGAAAGATGACAGAAAAACTTACTGGAACTGTAACGCCAGATAAACAGCCAATATGTTATGAGGAGACAAGGTCCATATAAGATCTAAATAACTTGAATTGTATCTGAAAAGTACAAGGACCAACATTAGTGGGTCACATCTTGTCGTATATCGAGACAGATCCAGAAAAGTGTCAACCACCATTTCAACACCATTTCACTCCTCCAAAGAATAAATGCGTTAAACAAAGCATCCTGGGCTTAATAACGTATATTCCATTCCAGACAATACTGCACCTTCGAGGTATATGAATAAAAAAAAGAAAAGTTTATCTGGAATTTAGTGACGAAAAAAGATTTTGAGAATCTTAAATAACGTTTGACTAAGGCACCAAATTTATCGTACTTCAATACAAGAAACAGAGCACACTTAATTGCCAGACACACCTAATCCCATAGGGAAACAAGTAAGTAAATTACAGTCGGGCCTAAACGACTGTAAGACGCCCTGTACCAGTACAGGTCGCCTAACAAACAGATTAAATGTTTCCCGAGCTTATGACCAAGCTTATGACTACTTCTCGCTGTACGAATTAATGCCTTATAAAACATTTTTTTATGCGTGAAAAGAAAAGGGAGGACGATTATATTATCCGATGTTGATGAACTTTTTGGATTTCGGCTTAGAGAGACGTTATCTCTGTACTGACATACTTTTATGACGAAGAAATTTTTACGCTTGTGGTTGATTTTATGGGGAAGGGGGGAGAGACAAAATTTTAAAATAAACTCGTTAAATTCTGGTAAAGTCCTAGTCGATTGCAAAAAGAACGAAGTCTCTATCTATTACCGTTTCCAAGATCCTTTCGTTCATATGGACGGATGGACGGTCATACTGACATGACTATATCGACTTCTCTATTACTCCTGACCATAATGTGGGGGAGGGGGGGTCTCCGACCTTCGGTACAGAGCCTAAAAAGTGTATATTAAGTGTATGCATATGTATGTTATGTATAAGTGGTCGACATTAAAATGCGAGTCGTAATAGAAATATTCGATTGTCTATCTGTCCATCTGTCGGTCTTGCAAACTATAGCAGATAGAGCGTTCAACTATAGATTTTCCCATTCATTCTTAAGATCACTTATATTCAATGAATGTATTTAACCATCTACCACCCATCCCCTTCATAAAAAAGCGTTGAGGCATATCATGCAAACCTACTGCTCATACTTAGTTGTTCTATAAAAAAATTTTAATGATATTTCGTATATTTTTTAGAAATGACAAATTTTATTTAAGTAAATTCTTACAAAATATTCTATCTTTGGTCACTAGAAAAGGTGAACAAATCTGTCCCAACCTTCAGGCATTCTGTTAAAAAAAAATTCTTGTTGTTGATAATTTATCAAGAAAAGTCTAAATCGGTGTATATTAGACTAATTTCAAAAACAATATAGCTCAGATGTAAGTAGAAATATATCGCCTATAAAAATTTAAGATTCAATAGTGGTATGTGACGGATAAATTTGTTGCAATCGAAGCTTAAAAAATCCTCACACTGACTTTTTTCCTTGGCTCGTCAATGTTGAAATTAAATATTGCCGACTGAGCAAGTATGCGAGAGCTATATAGCACTCAACTCTTTATACCGATTAAAATGTACATTTTATACAATATCAATTTATATTATATATGCTGACGAACATATGGAGATGACTAGAACGACTGAACTTGATGCGCTTGGTATACCTATACTTTATGACATGTCTGGTACTACATTTTAATACTATATACATTCTGTGTGAAGAGTATAAAAATAAAGAAAAACACGTAAAAGATATACTTAAGGTACTTAGCTATTGTATACCCTTCACTCACTCATATTTGTTAACACTATGCCTTGATGTTCCTTAAACAAAAAATCGAGCTAAATCATTTTTGAGGCAAGGCAAGTCGGCATACTAAAGAATATAACAAACAGATGTAAACCCTTTGTATGAAGGAATGAAGATTATGACAGTTCCAGCTGAATAAAAAAAAACTTCATATTATACAACACGCTTAACGGTTGTCTGCATAATTTTAAACATAAACAGGCCTAACGTTGCGAAGCGTACATAAGCAACAATGCAACGGCTACCTTCAGATACAAATACAAATGTTTAGAATGGTTTTTAAAGCTTAACATTTACTGCGTTACAATCGTATATAGAATCGTATATATATATATATATATATATATATATACAAAAGAAACGCTATAAGAAAATAAACAATCTCACATCTTTATTGGGCTGCTTTAGCTTATTTCAGAACGCTTAGAAATACAAATAAAAAAAATTAAAAAATTGCTATATATATATGTATATATAGAAAAGATATTTGAGACCGAAAAAGCGGCAAAGTGCTGTGAATAATCAAATGAAGCTTTGAAACGGTAGACCGGTTTTCTATAGTAACTGGACGATGGTCAAATTCGCACAACTGCTGTCCAACTTATTTTTATTTCTTTATTTTTTTACGCTTATACATTTTTTAACAGAGCGCGCTAAGAAAAGAAGTCTCAACTCAACTCAACTCATCTCATTTCATTTATTTTTATTTTTTTTTTATTTTTTATTTTCTTAGCTCAGACAGTTCAGAAAAAGCATTAAAACTGATTTATTGTTGTAGATAATTTGGATTTATGTTAAATTCTGTCTATCTGTCTCAGCATCTCTATCCGTTTGTCGCACTCATCTCTTTCTCATTTTCGTTTTCGTTTCGTTGCGTTTGTTCGTCTTTTCGCTTGTCTGTTAGTTGGCTTATTTAGCGCATGATATCCTTCTTAGTCTAACGCATTCAACATTTTCTCATTCTTTGCTTTCATTTCCGTTTTATTCTATAATTTTCGTGCGCCCAAGGTTATGCTACAAGCTACGAAAAATGTTGAAATGCCTTCAACAGCAGCAGCGACAACAGCGACAACAGCGACAGCAATGGAGCCAAAGCCAAAGTACTAGCATCATCATCAACATCATCAGCATCATCATCATGTTGGCTTTGGCGTCGTTTACTTCATCATTAAATAACACTTAATTAAGATTTAACCTTTAATTACGATTGAAGCATTGGATTGGACAGACAGACGACAGATAGAGAGACAAAGAGACATACACTTGCAAATAACACCAAAGCAGAAAAGACCTCCAAGCTAAATAGCAAATAAGGCGCCACAAATTTTCTTAAAAAAAAAAAAAATAATACATATATATAAATAAATAATACAAAAAAAAAAAAAGGAGACAGCATGAAAAATTGGCACGTTCTAATTCGCAGCAATTCATTAACAATCTCACAACTCGCTCTTGCATCGTCATTCGACAGCATGTGATAAATGTACGCATATAATTCTTAATTCAGCCATTTCTATGGTCTGCTATACGAGGGTAACCCGCAGAAAATGCAACATAATTTATAACTGAAAGCATATTTTCTTAAATAGTTTTTTTTTGATTTAATAAATTATTGCTTTTGGAAGATTCTACAAGCTTTGACAAGTAGACATATTCCTTTCCATAAAAAGCTTCAAATAGAAGCAACAGCTTAGTTTTATTGTTTTGCTGAATATCATCTGCCAGTTAAATCTTAAAATCAAAGTCTATTTCAATTATAGACTCCAAGAAGATCGCACAAAAATTTGACGAGCAAATGTATATACTTTATACGAACTTTCACCGCATGTTCTACGTAAAAATATCATCTGCAAAAACTTTGAACACCTGCTAAGACACTATATATATGTACCCCTCACATCCTGCTCACTTTGTTTTGCTGTTAAGGCCTAAACAGATTTTATCGATTTTTTTTTTTTTTTTTGAGATGAATTTATTTAAGTTTCAAAATGAGATTAAGAAATTTCACTAAATCACTTAAAATTTTCTAAAACTTTAAGTTGAACTCTCGCTGGCGAATATTTCCTTTTTTGTTACTTTTTTATTATTCTAACCTTATTAATTGTAAAGCAGCTTTTGATTGAACCAAAATATATACGTAGCAATAAATTAGATCATAAAGTAAAGTAATCACTTCATCTTCTAGTACCTTCATTTATATTGGATTGGATTGGATTAAATTGAGTAAACAACTTTTTTAATTTCTTTTAAATGTATTTTTATTTCTGGCATTTTTAAATTAGCTGGTAACAATGTTCGTTAAAAATGCTTCAAGCCGAAAGCACATATCTATAATATAGTAGGAGTAAAGTTGGATAAGCACCAATATTGGTCTTATGTGACATGTCACAGCTACAGTATAAAAGATTGTTTACTCTGTAAGTTCAAACCCTTTTATAACCTTTTTAGGCCCTGTACCGAAACTACAAGAGCCTATTGGTTTCGTGCAAATGTATGTAACAGGTAGAAATAATGATCGAAGACCCCCCAAAATTACCCCCATTATGGTTAGGAGTGATAGAGGAGTCGATATAGCCATGTCCGTCTGTCCGTCTGTATGGACAAAAGGATCTCGGAAACGGTAATAGATAGAGACTTCGTGTTTTTTCTCCGGAATTTTACAAGTTTATTTTAAAAATTTGACTCTTTGTCTGGAGTTATACCAACTGGAGTGGAAATTTATCTGCTGCTAGACTGTGCCCTGAATTAAGTCTCTGTGCAACCAGTGGTTACTCTAGTGACTTTATTTTCGGTCGCCTGTAGGCTATTGATTTGCCTGCAACTTACTGTGTGCACTGAGGAGCCAATAGTGCTCTTACGCGAGACGTAATAGCTGTTACATGGGTAGCAAATGTAAGCCTGCGGTCCAGGATGATACCAAAGTATTTGGCAGTATCAGTCCGCCGGACGGGTACCTCTTCAACGAATACTGCCGGCGGCCTATGGCTGCTTAAACTAATGTTCCAGCGTCTCGCACATAGCGCGAACATTGCAGCGTATTCTTGAATGCCGTCGGCTGCTTCGAACTCGCAGCATGATCTGTACATCACACAGACGTCATCCGCAAATGCAGCCAACATCATCATATCTGGATTAACATCCAGGCTTTCGTCTGGACGCGGCATATAGGCTGTGTACAGACCGTATAGTAGCGAGCCCACACACTTTCTTGAGGAACACATACTTCGCTGAAATTGTCGTGTGGAAGCGGACCACAAACTGCCTTCCTTCTAGGTACGACCGCAAGAAGAATTTTCTGATTTTGACAATCCGGACGGCAATCAGTCTTTCAAATATCTTCATGATCGAAGGGAGGAGACCGGTTGGACACAGGCTTAGGATCAGGAAATGGATCTGAAATTAGTGAAAAAGTTTTCACAGAAACTGTTTTTCAAAACCATAAATTTAAGACCTCATAGAACTATTGCATAAAAAAAATCTACAAGCAAAGGAGGGTAAAATTTCAATCAATCATATTCAGCCAAAATTCAGCTCAATGAGGCATATATTGTATTCAACATATAATACATACTTTAAACATACAATCCTATACTTCTATGCTAAATTTCAATAAAATTGGCTAAGAAGCTTAGGAACTCATCTATATATATATATACCCATTTATATAAAAGATATTGTAAAAATTTCATAACAATCAACGAAATGGTGCTTGAATTAATAGGATTTGAACATAAAATACAAAATCGACTCAATGCATCGTAAAGCCTCCACATTCAAATTTTCTAAAGAAAAACTGTGCCGCCTTTGCTTCAGCCGCTTATATATGTTATTTCAAATCGGACAGATATTTAATACGAGTGATGAAAGATATTATACGACTCGATCTAGCCATAGTTTACCGTATGTTCCTTCAACTGTCCAAGTGATGGTTAAATTTTCTAGTATAGTATTCTAAGAGAAGAGTTAACACATTCATTAAACACTTTCCTATCTGAACGAAGCATAAAAGACATTAAATATACAAACATGAAGACGCTATATTTTATAGGTTTATATTCAGACATACAGTCAGGCAGACGTACTCGACCTTTTGCTTGGAAGTCACCCGCTTTTAGTAATACGCTTTGATGAAAACTAGCTCAAATTTGGCATTTCCAGCTAAATTAACAACCAATTTTTTTTTATACATTTACTAAAATCTTCTGGTCCGAGCTGAAGTTATATAAAATATTTGAAAAGAATTAATCTAGGCTAGACCATAATTTGCATTTCTAGATAATTTAATATAATTTCCTTTTTTCCATACAAAAATTTAGAAGCATGGGTAGTTTTTGTGTAATAAGTACCAAACCCTCTTAAGAAGGGGTGGTTGGCACGTACAAAGAATATAAATTATCTGTTGAAGGAATAGTAAGAAACAATGGAACCGAATCTTAAATACTCTTCAGACTTGGCCTCGGCTTGATAATGGAATTGTTGTATTATATATTACTATATATTAGCATAAAATCTTTATATGGTGCAATTTATACAATATCAACTTTAATTAATAAGGCTGCATATCAAATCAAATTGGATACAAGTCTGTAGGTAGTGGACTTATTTCAAAACAATTATTTTTAATTAAAAAATAAAATTTGTTTTAATTATTATTTTATGGGAGCAGTATCTTATATATATTTCTATATACATATAATCGTCATATAAGAGTATGTTGCTTCGGGCTATAAAAACTTAACAAAAAAAAAAAAACAAACAAACAGATAGACAGACAGACAGACAGACAGTTAGACAAACAGACTAAGACAAGAACATGAATAGAAAGCTTCACATTGTTGCGCTAAACACGATATGTATACGAGGGGTGTCCAAAAAATAAACGAGTTATCCGGGCCGTGGCACACTTCGAGGTAATCTCCATTTGATTGAACCACACGCTCCCAGCGATGCTTCCACATCTTAAAACACTCTTCGAGTGCAGATTTTGAAATGGCCTTCAGCTCGCGCGTCACAACCGTTTTTCTTTGAGCACCATTTTCAATTTTGGGAGCTTTGTCGGAACTGTCCGATGCATGGCGAAGCTGTATAATTAGGTGCGCTGGCGCGATATCGTAGTGAAGTAACCTTGACCGCTTGACCAGAAACGCGGCATCACGCAATCTTTTTAGAACTTCAACGTAAAAATCTTTGTTAATCGTTTGACCATTTGGAGCAAATTCAACAACAACAATTTCACAATCGAAAAAAATTATCAGCATTGACTTGACATGGCTCCGACTTTGATGTGCTTTTTTCGGCCGTGACTCGTCTAGTCGCTTCCACTATGAAGATTGTTGTTTACTTTAGGGATCGTAACCATAAACCCACGATTCATTCCCAGTAATAACCATCTTAAGGATATTTTCATCATTACTGACCATTTCCCAGTTGTCGTGTCATCTTTCTGCTCGGTCTTGAGCAATTTCGGAAAGAATTTCGTAGGAACAGCAGTTTTTGGTATTCCGAGATCATCTTCAATTGCAAGTGGCATACGCTCGATGTTTTCCGGTGTTGTTGGCAGCGAAGTTCGGCCAGAATGAGGAGCGCTGTCAACAATGTGTCAATGTGTGGCTATTTTTCAACCGGCTGTACCACTCCTTTAGCTGCGTTGTTCCCATACTTTTGTCCCCAAAGGCTTTCTGTAGCGTTTCAAACGACTTCGTACAACTCTTGCCGAGATTGAAGCCAAACTTGTTGCAAATTCTTTGATCTGTTCTTTCTGCCATTTTCAATATTAAACAGTTGCAACAAACGGACAAAACGACATTCGCGCAGTTCCTGAGGAACTACTAGTTACGCTCATACCATGAAGAGGCCGTTGAATGCCCTGGCGGGAAGATATGAACGTAGGTCGCGTACTTTTCGCACACTCCTCGTATGTATGTATGTCCGATGTTTTCTTTAATGCGTTACATACATTGCTACTAATTAAAAATACTATGCACACACACTATGTAAAGCGTATAAATGTGTTTCATGTTTCGTTTGGGACACACGTAAACTTCTTTGAAAGCAAAGGTTTATTAGTTTCCACACACTTGTTCGGCGAGTTTTAAAAATGTATAAAAATTATGAAAGTGAAATAGTTCAACATTTTATTGGAACATTGTTTATTGTAAGCAAATGACACGAATGTCGATCCTGAGAATCTGCATATCGATAATTAGAATAGTGCATGACAATAAAAGAATTTTTAGCCGTATACATAAGCACACAGATGGACAAACGCACAGCTAGAGAGACTTATAAGCTCAGATTAACTCATCTCGTGCTGCACTAAATTATATTAAGTTCATTAATTTTCATTTCGATGCCTCTTTTGGGTATTTACAAACTTTGTGTATAATGTCTAAGTTGAAACCTAAGACAGAAATATAAAGCTTTCAATGCTACAAACCTTTTGCTATATGGCGCAGCAATTTCAAGTTTTAATAGTTATTCCAGCCTCCAAAATGATGTAAAGATTTTAAAAGTCAGGCAAATAGTCAAATCAGCAGTTCTGCGTATTTCTAGCCCTATATGGTTAGAATACTTAGCTTCAGTTGGTTCTTAAAAGTTTATCATTTATCAGTTTTGGTTCTAAGCTCCAAAGCTGCAATAGTCAGGAAAATAGTCATCAAGAAACAGCAGCTTGTTAGAACTTTTGTATTTCTTTGCCAGCAAATTAATAAAACTAACGACTTCAAAAGCGTAGACCTGCTGTCAAAGTACTACAAACCAAAAAAGCAGTCACAAACATTATCTAATGTTTGTCTACAATTATTACATTTTTTTTTTTTTTTTTGCCACTCTAAGTACACATATATGCCAGATAATTCATATAAAATTAATATATTTATCGCACACTCACTGTTATGTTATTAGAGGCAGATAGATCCACAAGTATAATATTACCACACCCAATCGAAAGTAACTAACTAACTGCATTGTATGTAGACAAAATATATATGTATATATATTATATTATAGTATAGTATATTATAGTAGAGTATCGTACACATGTATAAGAAGTAGTTGTTAAAGCGAAAAAAATATACAATTTGCTTTGAAGTTCTGTATGTGCGTATGTGTGTGTTGGTGTGTTTGTTGGCGTAATAAGTATCTATGTAAAGCCTGATATGTAGTTACATGTGTTAAAGCCTAAAATAGCGGCGTACATCATTAGGTGGCAAATGTCAAGATGACATTTCTGTCGAAGCTATGGCGTCGCGTCGCGTCGCCTACACTGACGCCTCCAACATGCTTTAATGAAAATGAAAATGAAAACGGAAGTGGAAGTGGAAGTGAAAGATGGCAGTCAGTTCGTATGTGTCTGTGTGTTTGTGTGTGTATCTGTGTATACTTATTACGCAGACAGTGCTGCCATTGTTGTCGTTGTTGCTACTGCTACTGTTCAACCTTTTTGTTATTGTTGTTGTTGCTTTTGTTACATGTGTTAAATTTTCACGTATGCTGCATATCATAAAATACATAAATATAGCCAAGATGCTTGGTATTTGCTCTCGCAAATCTAATGCGCTCTTTTTTTGGCACATTGTCTGTCTGTCTGTCTGCCTGTCTTTATGTCTTTTTGTCTGTCTTAATTCAACACACAGATACTTATTCGTACTCACACTAATACAGACATGAAATAATTGATGTCACTTGCCCTCATCGCATACCATTCCATACCATACCACACCATCCTTTGCTTTACTTTGCTTTGCTTTGCCCGCAATTTTAGTTGACTTCCACTTGCCGCTTTTTAGGCATTACAGTAGCTTAGGTTACGGCCAAAGGAATTTCAAATACGCTTTTATTGTAGTCACATGCCTTTTGTCGTCGACAACGTCGTTCGAGTTACTTATGATGGCATTCAACAGGCGCGTATACAGCGTTGAGTGCACCATAGCGGGGTCCAAGCTGTCGTTGTTGTTGCTGCCTATAGAAAAATGAAGCAGAGCAGAGCAGAAGAGAGCCAGCCGCCTTTGACGCCAGAGTGGCAAATGAAAGCGCTAAAGTTTATTATGAAGTACGCCATTGGCATTATGCAGGCCTGGTATTTTACTCTGATCCATTTAGTATGCTCAGACGCCATGTTGATTTTTATATCGCTTTATCACATACACACACATACACAACCACAGTTATACAAAAAAAAAAAAAAAAACACACAGACTCAGACACAAAGTAGTGCGCACTAACGCTCGCAGGACATTGAATAACATACTCGTACATATAAATCAGTATATACAGCATACAGGACATATGTACCGTGCCGTACATATATTCGGTATAAATATACACACCCAGCTTTAGTAAAGCAAAAGGCTTTAGAAATTAATGTGTTTGCGTGCTTAATTTCAGTAATTCTTCTTCATTTCATGCTGCTTAATTCCATTGTACTCGTCGTCGCACATACATTTTATATCTCTACGTATCATATGTGCGTACGGATTTTAGACGCGATAAATAATGCCAAGTGTATATATATTTTTATTTAAATAGATGACGAAGGCGCTCTATAAATTAAATTCAAACGAAATATTTCTACTACGGCTTAGTATGGTATACAATATACAAAAGTATCTGCAATTAGTATTTGTGCTGAGGCGTACATGGGCATGTTTGTCTGTATAAGTGCAACTCTTGAGAGAAAATATATTTGTTGAATAAACAGTTACAATACGCAGATGAAGTCACAGTTAATAATTTATTTCAAATAAAATATTTTATAGTTTATGCTAGTAGCTACATAGATTGATTCAATACTGCTAAAGCATCACATCTTCAAGCTGGCAGTCCAACATATTAATTTACTGATCCGTTGCAGATAAAATGTATCTTAAAAAAAATGCATTTGAACTCCGCAAATTACTTCAGAAATAATTTGTATTAAAATAAAAAAACAATGAAACAGTCGAGTATACTCCTCTTTGATGGATGCACTGTATCACCATTGAACTTTAAATTTGTTTGGATAAACATTGCTATCTTCAAGCGTGTGTCATACTTTACTGGGAATATTATAAAAAAATATATTTTTCATAACAAAAAAACAG
The DNA here is from genome assembly GCA_035044805.1 of Leucophenga maculata. Lineage (NCBI taxonomy): Eukaryota > Metazoa > Arthropoda > Insecta > Diptera > Drosophilidae > Leucophenga > Leucophenga maculata. The sequence goes on from JAWNNP010003177.1 coordinate 27,526, forward strand.
ATTTGTATTTTATTGAACTTGATTTTAGTTACAGCAAAGATGGCGTTCTTAGTTCAAATAAAATGAAAAACAATTTCATTCAAAAAGTTCAAAAGCAGTTGCAGGTGCTTATGGGTACTACCGCTTAGAGAGAGATTGGCACGTGCATTAAACACTTAAACACTATCGGCAGAAAAAAGAAAAGGAGACATTAAATCGCCAAGCTTAAAACTACTATTTTTATAGTCTTCAAGTAATTCTTGTTCATAGCCAGACAGACGGACGTTCTAATGTATGAGGGCTACCCCTTATATTAGTTAAATTTGTAACTTTATAAAATATTTTATTAGGATTGACATAAAATATATAAAGTTCGGCAACAACTGCGAGGTTTTTTCATACAAGAGCACAGAAAGAAAATATTTATGTTTAAAGGCTCTATCTCATAATTTTCAAGTTCTCGTTGTTCAGAAAAGAATGGACATGTCGCGTTGTTCAAGAATGTTTACACTTTATGTGCTTGTGGGCCATTATTGTTGACATTTTAAATACAAATATTTCTTTCTCTGCATAAAATGATAGACTTTTATTGTTATAACAGTTGCATTGAGGCTAATATAGACCATTGAAATTTTGGCTGAGCAGTTTCTAAATGGAATCTTGCACTTAAAGTTGTTCATACATCCAGACGGAAGCATTTGATTATATCGTTTCAGCTTTCAGAATGTTCAGAAGCCTAGACGTATATTAATGTGCAGTGCTGGCAAAATGTTTTCAACATAAATTGTTATGTATTTTGATGTTTCGTACAGTCCCTCTCTTGGTCTCTGTCGGGTTTTTTACTAAATAAACTATATGCAGATATCTTAAAAGGCCTCTTCTCCCGTTGTCTTGTTATACTTCTTGTTGGTTAGAAATGCCACATACAATATGATGTCTACTGCCGATTCGGTATGGATCGGAAAGTCAGAATTAACCTTACGAAGACTACTCGTTGTAACACTTTTCACTAGACCAAGCCTAAATAGGTTAGCATATAGTATAAAAAATATGAATAATATATTCTTCCATTACAGTTTTTGCTTCAGAAGAGTTTTTAGTTCAGCATTGCACCACGATATTTGATAGAGAAGGATCACTAGTTTGTTCGTTTTTAAGTTTCCCGATCTTAAAGTAGTGCCAAGACAAACATTTTCCTGTTAACAGTAGAACCAGATCATCTGCGTACGCAGTCCCCAAACAAACATCCATTTAGTTTAAATATTGCTCAAGAATTAATGTTTACTTTTTGAGATCAGCAATGCCTGCTCTATCTGTTACATACATGCACATCTATTATGCTACGGTACGCTTGAGTATTGGACTTCATTATAGCTTTAATGATTAAGAAAATACCTTTTTTTTTAAAGTGAAACCTCTTTTGTGGAGTAGTAAAATAGACAAATCGTCACGAAATTGTAACACTTGAGTTGCAACGGATATGCGTTTGGTATTATGTCAAACTACACATGACCAAACGATAATCATTTGTTGGTCATTCGTCATACGCTCGTGCAATTTTAATGTTGGGTGTTTGTTGCATTATTGGATTTATTATTCTCCTCGTTTTATGTAGATCTACAAGTATAACCCCAAGCAGTTTCTCAACCACATACAATAGTCCAAAAAAATGAGTATTTTTTAGGAAATTTTTTAGGTCGCTAAATTTGAAAATAACCATCGTTCTTGCACTTTGTTTTCGAAAGTTTTTCGAGCAAAAAAAAAAAAAATAAAAACATTTTTCGTCTATTCATCTAACAAGTGAGTATTTTTAATGTCATTCGAAACACATATTTAATGAATAACTGCACTAGTTATGCAGCCCTGGCATCTACTTCATGTATTCTGGTTGCTATTTTTTAAACAGCACTGGTACTAATATTTACGCAGCCCTGATACTTATACTTTTGCAGCTCTAGATTCTATACTTATGCAGCTCTGGTATCTATATTTATGTATCCCTGGTACTAATGCTTACTAATATGTATTATAAATGCGAAAGTAACTCTGTCTGTTCCATTTCTTGCCCAAATTGCTAAGCCTATTTGTAAGAATTTTGGGAATGGGCATAGGCCACTGTTTTGTCAAAATCTGAGAGGGTGAAGTCCGACCAACAATATAACCCATAAACAAAATGTATCATATCTCTCCATCTATTTGAGGTACAAAGATAAAATTTGTTATACAGGTTAATTGGAGCAGAAGAAGTAAATTCATAAAGTATGGTAAAAAAACAGGGGTTGTGGATGGTTGTTGTGCGATGACACTCCCATATAAGCGATAATCCAAAATTTTTCAAATTTGTTATTGAAATTTTTTATGCATGTGCATGGGATCTGGAGAAGTAACTCTATTAATTTAGGTCAAAATAAAACGAGATACAGCGATGAAATTTGGCAAACATATGAATAGCATTATGGAGTAGTAGAACTTTTGAGTTAATGTTGAAAGTTTAGAAACAAAATATGCAACTCAAAGTAAGAATTCTACGCAGACAAAGCCGTAAGTATAAGCTAGTATTTAATATAATAAAATATATAACTATAGACAAGTGCTTTGCCCTACCAACTACAACGATTTCTAAGCCTCTAACTTAAAAAAAAACTACTTAAATGCATATTTTTTGCACAATATCTCCCAAATAAAGCAGCATGTGTGCCACGCTTAATATACAAATATATTAGATAGATTTTTTTTTTAATACATTTAGATTAAGTTTATTAATAATTTAAACAAAATGCCAGAATTCTTGTACTCACCTAGAACGGCGGCTTTGCAGCAATAAACAAAAATTATTGCCAGCTACACCAACAAGATGACTGATGACCGATCAATCAGTTGCAGCGCTGCAGTTGAATTCATATTTATTACTTGTTGCACTTTTGTTTTTATAAGCAAACTATTTGTTGTTGTTGTTGTTGTTATTTCGTTGTTATTTATATATACTATATAGCTATATATTGGTGGATCTATGTACAATTAATATATTTTTTTTTTTTTTTTGTATCTTTAGCGGCTGCATAGCGTTGTCTGCTAAAATTTAAATAAAGCTTATTATTAGATACACTTTCAAGAGTGAAGATTTCGACCGCATTTTACACAAAAACAGACAAAGACAAACATTGTAAGAGCGAAAAGAAAAGAAAAGAAAGAGAACAAAAAAAATTATAAAACATATTAAACAATTTTTAGTTTATATCTTTTTTTGTACGCAGCTCAATTCACATAAATTCAAAACTGAAAGAACCGCGAAAAAAAATTTTGTTTATGACTATGCGAAACTTTCATTCGTGTTTTTATGCATTTTTATTTGGCTCGCATATAAGTAAGTACATCAGCATCATCATCAACAAACATGCTTCATTATCGGCATCATTATGATGATTACAGTGATCATTGCCGCAATTCATATTCAGCACATTTTGTTGGTAAGCAAACCAAATATTTACATCGATAAATTTACGCCTTCGAAAGAAAAATAAAACAGGCAGACAGACCAGACCAGACCAGACCAGACAAGAGCAGAGCAGACCTACAGGGTAGTAGTAGTCGTCAGTCAGTCAGTCAGTCAGTCAGTCAGCAAAAGAATGAATAGCAACAAATTGCTTTAAATTTCTGCGAAATTTTGAGGTGTAAATGTGCCAATTGTTGTACAAATGTTCGAACGCATATTAAATGAACATTATTCCCATAAGTCTGCCACAGCTACAGCCTCATTCCAAGCATTATTAGCCGTAGTCGTAGCAGCAATTGAAATTGCAATGCGCAATCATCATATTCACAATCGAATTGCAATTTCATATCGCTTTTATGGGGCTTCATATTGTAGTACTACTACAACTACTACTGCTACTTCTAGTTAGTAGGTACCACACACACCTCCTATAACAGCCCAACAACAGCAGCCGTCGCACGTTTAACCAATCCAATCCAATTCAATTCGTTGCAATTCGATTCGTTTCGTTTCGATTCGCATTCATTCGATGCAATTCAATTCGCTTCGTTACGATGCGATGCGATTCTAGTTAAACCATTCTGTTTATGCCATAAACAATCGGTTCGATGGAAGCAAAAATAAAAAATAAAAAAAAAAAAGTATAAAAACTGAAAAAAGTTTAAACAGCTCGTTTGTAAATGCATTTCATTGTAAAACAATTGGAACAGCATTAGTCTGCCATAGCCATAGTGGGCCGACCGCATTTACTGGCGTAGTAAGAGCCATGCCAAGCCAGCCAGCCAGCCAGCCAGCTAACCAGCCAACCAGCCAGCCAGCCAGCCAGCAACTAATAAATGAGCACATGAATTATGAATGATTTTGTAAATTGCTCTGCAAAACACGCGTGAAAGCACGTGGCAGCACAAGAGCCAACTTGAATTGATGAAACGGAAAAAAGGCTAAAATAGTAGAATAAAAAAAAAAAAAAAATACAAATACTAAACTTTAGTCAGTTGGAAAAATCGTATATTAAAGGGTAAAATTTCAAGGAGCTGACAGGCAGCTGCCTATATACCACTTGGTGCCACTTAACAGTAAATATAATTTATTGTTATTGGAAGCAGGTCAATCATGTACTTATAAAATGGAATTGGTTTGATATAAGACAAGAGTTGGGCAGCAGCCACTTACTTACACTTAGGAGGGTGTTTTTTATTTATTTTCGAAACTAAAAAAACTTCTTCTAGCGACAGCTAATTTAGGCATTGATTTATGCTTAGTTGGTTGGATAAGAATTGTTGTCCAGCATAGAAGACTGTTTGGCTGTTTATTGAAACAAACAATCGCTGAGCATAACTTAGCTTTAAAAAACCACTGAAATGGCTAACAGTATAATTCGAATATAAAAAAAAGTTTGTGATTCTTTAAAGACACTAATTCGATAAGCCTGTTCCAATTATTTACCCTATACAGCCTAAACCATGTTTATTTGCACGATTTTTTTATGTTTAAATAAATTTTTAAATTGTTTCAAACAAACAAAAAAAAAAAAACAAATAATAAACTATAAACGCAAACTGAATACTCCTAAGACTAGACTCCAGCTTGACAGCGCTGAAATATAGTAATGTAAGCTAATCAATATAATCGTACAATTTATACAATATCAACTTCTATTAATGAAACTTAGACAGTTGCATATAGCATACGAGGTGTGTCCGAAAAGTATCTGACCTTCGTTCAATTCTCCGCGTTGGTGCTATTCGAAATAGTCTCCATTTGATTGAACCTATTCTACGTCATCGAAGTAGTCTCCATTTAATTGAACCTATTCTGTGTCATCGAAGTAGTCTCCATTTGATTGAACCTATTCTACGTCATCGAAGTAGTCTCCATTTGATTGAACCACACGTTAGTCCTCGAACGCAGATTTTGAAATGGCCTTCAGCTCTCTCGTCGCATTACTCTGAATCGTATCTATGTAGTCAAACCGCTTGCCTTTGAGCACCATTTTCAATTTTGGAATCTATGTTAGGACTGTACGGAGGTTGACGAAACTGTACAATTTTGTGTTTCGCCAAAAATTGCGCGTTATCGTGTTGAAGAAACCAATCGCCGCTTGACCAGAATTGCGGTCGTTTTCTTCTCACGGCATTATGTGAAATCTGTTCAGAACTTCAACATAATATTCTTTGCACAACACCTTCACAATCGAAAATATTTATCAGCATTGACTTGACATGGCTCTAACTTTGATGTGCTTTTTTCGGTGAAGATTGTTGTTTAGTTTTGGAATCGTAACCATAAACCCACAATTCATTCCCAGTAATAAATTGAAGAGGCCGCTCAATCGACATGGCGGGAAGATATGAATGTATGTCAGATACTTTTCGGACACACCTCGTAAATGTGAAATAGCTGCTGAAATAGCTTAAGTCAGGAAGTGCCTACTCAATGGAATATTGCTTATTAAATGTTTGAGCGAATATTATTGGAAGCTCTTGAAAAGTGTTTAATACATCTAAAGCACCGTCGCTTTTCACCCTCTGAAAAACCTCAGTTGTAGAAGATTTGATTGTCCAACGAATAATAGTTGAAGATGCCACTCTGTACACATCATAAATAATGGAATTCTTAATCATACCAGTGATGTGTGATTTTATGTAGAGTAGAGCTGGAAGACTATCGATAGTATTATCGATAGTTTTGCTTCTTCATTACTATCGATATTTTATTTTACTATTAATACTATCAAGTATGAAGCTACTTTCAATATATCTGTCCGTGATAAAACTGCAAAATGTACTAAAAAAAAGCTAAAATGCGGACATCGGACTTTGTTAAATACGTCTGTTAAACTATATTTTGTAGCATGTGTATATGGTGTTAGCAGGTGCTAGGCTTTTCCGATTTTGTGTCCAGTAGACCGACTTAAAAGAATTTGCTATTCAGAAACATGTATGCCAATATGTATAAGAAATTAAATGATATTTTTACTGTTGTGAAGCACTGCTATCTGCAATGCGGATGAAAAACAAATATTGAAAGATTTAGTGGACTTGTTTAATCCATTTGACACTGCTACCTCGCTAATATTAGTGAACTATTTTGTCACATTTTTCAAGGTAATATGAAAACTACTAAAGGACCGAGAATGTCTTCATATTTAAATGATCGTACTAGCCATATGAAAGCCGAGCAAAGAAATTAAATAATAATTATAAAAAAACCCAAAACCAATTATTCTATACATTTGGGTACATTTTAAGAATTGATTAAATAATAATGAAAAAAGGACTACCTCCAAGTTCTTCCAACCCATAAACCTGATTTAGCCCAAACGAAAAATTGTGGTCTATGTGGAACAACACAATCGAGCACCTACAAACAAACATTATTTAAATGAATACTTTAAAATGGCAACAGAGCAAAACTGAGATGTCTTCTTTTTTTTTTTTTTTGGTTTTTGTTATTTTACCATTTTATTGAATATTCCATCTTTTTGTTTTGCATGCAAATGTTATACTTTTAGTCGCCCTCAACACTGGCTGTTACTGGGCAAATAATTTCTCTGCTACGCGTGTTATTTCTGTGGTATGGGCTGCAGACTTCTGATCAGTGTACACCAAATTCCAATTAAAATTTATACACTTAACTGCGTATACTCTGCGGCGCTCTTTAGGCATTTTCGCTGAAGGGATTCAAACAAACCTGAATTTTGAAAATAAATTTGAATAATTTTTATACATTTGTATTAGTGCGACTTTATAAATGATAAAACATATAAAATATTATAGACAACAAAACATTATGTTGCAGACGAGTGTGCTTGACTTTGAGATACCCTGTGACATATGTTAAACCGTGTGGTATATTTTATTTGCATTAGTACAAAATAGTACATCAAATATGTTGTTTCAAACTAAACTAAAGCACAAGAACTCTATGCGGACCAAGCCCTTTAATGTTTCCAGCTGAACCTAAACAGTAGAAAACTGTCCGTTCGAACACCTTCGGTTTTTCACACGCAAAGGAATGCTGGTCGAAGTTGGCTGCCTCATAGTGTAATAAAACATCAAAATAGCTGCAGTTGACAGAGGATAGCTACAACAAACTGTTTTAGGTAAGAATACCACTTCCAACACTCTTCGATATAACTAACGTTGAGAATGTTACTTCATGACAACATGACCAACTCTCGCATCAGCTGACTACAAGGCCGAAAAGCAGAGGTATCGACGCTAGATCGATTCATATCATCAGATTTTTATTTGTGCGCGCATTACGGCTAAACCGCTAAACTAATTTATATGAATTTTTGTATAGAAATAGATTTAACGTTGGAAAAGAACACAAGCTAATTTTTGTTAAAATCCGATAGGAAGATTGTCCACCTCCCATATGAGAGATATACATCATTCGTCATAAATTTGCATTCATTTGAAGTTATTATATGAAATTTGTTATATATGTCAATGTGGAATTGGAGGTCAAAAATAGAGAGGACGATGTGCCACCACCTATAAAAGAGATAAACAAAATTCGACAAATCATTGCATCGTTTTAAGATACACGGCTGATATTTGGAATACATGTTGATGGGATTAGGAGTAACCAAATTCATAGGAAAAGTGTGATTGATTTGGCTAGCTATGGAAAAAAAATAAACCTAAGTCGATACTTCGTTTTGACAATAGTTTTTAAGGGGCTTAACAAAGCTAGTCGAGATTACAAGGTATGTCTCGAAGCTCAAACTTTTTCTCCAGTTCATTTTCTGATGGCGCTACCTCTTCTTGAGAAACTGCATTGGAAAGCGACATCTTTCATTGACATTGCCTTCAAAATTTCATGACATTTCAAAGAGTGGAAGTGGAGTTATAGTGTCTAATGTGACAGTTACTTTTGTTGTTATCGGTGCAAAAATGAGTGTTGAACACAGAGCCATATTCTGCTTTAAATTTGGTAAAACTTTTACCGAAACACACGAATTGATGAAAGAAGTTTATGGGAATAATTGTCCAACTCGTTCCACTATTTACGACTGGTATACAAGTTTCAAAGACGGTCGAGAAGACTTGAATGACGACGAACCTTCAGACCGGCCGAAATCTTCAGTGTACGAACAAAACATAAAAATTGTCCGTGAATTCATTAAAAATGAGACGAAATCGAAATTGCGGTTCATGGAAAAGCAATTGGGATTGCTCAAAGATGAATCCATCGAATTTTGGTAAATGATTTGGGCTTCAGGAAAGTGTGTGTTCGATTTGTTCCGCATCAATTGAAAGACGAGTAAAAGGCGCTTCGGATTCAATATTCGAAAGACATCATTAAATATGCCAAAAAGAATCAAAATGGTGTTTTCAATACCGAAAGCACAACTCGCCTCTGTAGTAGAACTAGAACTTCTAATAGGCCCAATGCTGAAAATGTTTAGAACTAGCCTGGCACTCGGTTATATACCTATGTGCTGGAGAAAAGCAAAGGTGGTGTTTATTCCAAAGGCGGGCAAGAAGGACCCCTTCTCACCTAAGTCCTTCAGACCAATAAGCCTTACCTCATTCATGCTGAAGACCTTAGAAAAGCTAGTGTATAACCACATCAGGACCGCATACCTGATCAAGGAACCACGTCACAGAAATCAACATGCGTATAGGTCTAACAGATCCACTGAAACTGCCCTATACCAGCTAGACATCTTAATTCGTAACGCCATAAAAGACAAAGGAACATTCATTTGTGCTTTAATGGACATCGAATGTGTCTTTGACAGCACATCTCACAATGAAGATGCAAGGACACTTAACAAGAGAATTATAGACTCCTTCTCTTATCAGATGGATATTAGATAGTATAGCTACTGTACTCAAGAACAGTCGAGACTATCCTACTTGATAAAAATATTATGGTCAAAACCACAAAAGGATGCCCACAGGAGGGGGCGTTTTATTACCTCTCCTGTGGTGTCTCGTAGTGGATGTACTATTGGAGCTTCTTACAGAAAATGGCATCGTATGCCAAGGCTTTGCGGACGACATAGTTAATATCTGCAAAGGAAAACATGAAGACACACTATGTGATCAAATTAAGATTGGTTTTTTAACATCACAAGAGCTTGGTGCTCCAAGGTAGTACTGAGTATTAACCCAGCTAAAACTACAATTGTTTCTTTTTCTAGGAAGTATAAGATGAAGTTACTCAAGCCAATAAGGGTGAATGGCACGCTGATAGAATTCTCCAAGGAGGTAAAATACCTGGGAGTAATATTTGACAAACGTACTACATGGAAGACTGACTTAAAACATGCAATGAGGAAAGCCACTATGGCAATGATGACTTGCAGAGACATTGCCGGGAAAAATTGGGGGTGTACCACCAAAATAATGAAATGGATGTACCTCACAATGGTCAGACCTATAAAAACATATGGTGCCATTGTCTGGGCGGATAAGGCTTAATTAACAACAGCTAGCAAACAACTGAACAAAATTCAGAGGTTAGCTTGTATATCTATAACAGGAGCAATGCGAACCTGTCCTAGTGTGGCATTAGACGTGCTTCTAAATCTAAAGCCGCTGCATCTTTTTATCCAACAACAGGCTGACAGAGCTATTGCTAGGGTAGGAAGAATTAACATTGATAGAAAGAGCTGTATCAGGAATCAAACAAATGTTAACATGAAAGACGCCCACCCATTCCTGCAATACACTAGCGACAACCTAGGCATAATGAACAACTTCATTAGAAGATTTAAAGTAGGGCTCAGCATTAAAGAAAAATGGGAAAACATAACGCTGAACTACAATGTCAAACCAGCGAGCAATTAGCTGGTATACAGATGACTCCCTAACAGATGAAGGAACTGGCGCAGGAGTTTTCGGACCTCGCACTAAATACTTCGAATCACTAGGGAAATTCAGAAAGATGTACTCAATTTAATTTAAATAGGGGGTACAAGAACCAAAACATCGCCATCTTCTCCGATAGCTAGGCGGCTATTAGAGCAGTAAGCTCGCCTGTAATCAAATCTAAACTGGTCATGGAATGCATCGGTAAACTAAACAACCTAGGAAAATTCAACAAGATTACTCTGTACTGGGTACCCGGACATGCGGGCATACCAGGAAACGAGCAAGCAGACGACTTGGCCAGGAGAGGGGCAGCGTCCCCCTTCATGGGTCCAAAACCATTCTGCGGGCTCGAACCAGGAACAATAAGAATCCTGGTAAAAGAGAAAGAAAATAAAGCAAGAGACTTTTTCTGGGAAGAGTGTGAGGGTTTAAAACAGAGCAAAAAATTGTTAGGCCCTTACAACAATAGGAGATCGGAAATTTGCAACGAACTTAAAAGAAACGATCTAAGAATGATTTCGGGCTTCCTGACTGGACACTGTCACTGATAGCACTTGTACATTCTGCTTGAAGCATGAAAAACTCCGGAGCATATCTTGGGAGACTGCCCAGCTTTGACCCAAACCAGGCACATTTATCTTGGCATTTACCAGTGGCCTTTTTCAGGGCAGCAGGGCTGGATGAGTTGTTGTAGGTCAACTACTGTTAGGGCACAATAGACATGTAAACGTCGCAGTGCCTACTACCCAATAATAATAATAATAATGGTTCATAAAGAGTTGCTTAGACTAACTCGCTACTAAAAGATATAAACCATTTTTGATTTCTGATTGCGTTATATATATATAAAGTCCACATTATTATATAAAAGAATCTTTCATTTAAATGTTTATATTTTTTTTTTTCAAACTGGTTTTAGTTTAGCAAATTTTTTTTATGCTTATACATTTAAGCGCGAACGAGTTTCCAACATATGCTGTCAAATAATTTTTTTGCGCTTTCCACAAACACAATTAAAATTCAGCTAAACTTTTAAAATGAAATATGCAAAAACTAAAACTTTGTTGTTTTATTTTTTTTTTTGGAAATTCTTAAAACGCCATTTTTAAATCAAATAATAAAACTTCACAACAGAATATGGATGACATGATCGCGTATAGTGGTTTTGGCAGTCTCTAAAAAACTGGACTAATGGCATTTTATAAAATTCCAAAAAATTTCAATATTATTTTGTTATCTTGACATAACTGAAAACCTCAAACTGCCAAATAGTTCATAGTAATAATAATATTTTTCACAGAATTCCGCACAGTTCCAGCTGCATACAAAAACTGACTAGTTTTAATGCAATATGTGAGCTAGACAAATGCATTTATTTTACAACTCCAATGGCGTGTTTAACGATTTTAAGTGCGCCAAAATAAAAGGTCAATACATCATTCAGTTACCGTCGAAAATTTCAGACTTCTATTAAAATATCACAGCACCGTTGTGTGTGTGTGTGTCAGTCAGTAAGCAAAATGTTAGAACTAGTAGCTAATTGGTGGAATCTGACACATTGATTAGTTGAATTAGTCAGAAAAGGCATACATTAGGCGCAGAAAAATTGATTTTTTTCATAAAAGCACTACGAATTAAAAGCTAATACATCATAATCTACAGACTTGGCTGTCATATGTATTTATTTTTTGTGGCCACACTTAAATGCTGAATTGCTGTATAGAATGTATTGCCTAGCTACTGCCAAACTTTATTAAACTGGCAAAGCATCTTAATCGAGCAGCTCATACGCATAAATTTCACATAAAATAAAATACAAAATGTTAACAGATTTGACCTACAGCAGCTATATGCTAGAAACATCTCATCTTTCTAAAAATCTCAAAATAAAATCATTCCATTGCAATGGCATATCAAAAGGTTTTCACTACATTTAGCATTTATTTATTTCGCTACACCGAGATAAGCACTTATATACATCATAGCCAGCCTTTGTATATTGTATGAGCGTTCGTTCGTTCGCAATTTTTTAACAAAATTGACTTTTTTCCTGGCATATGAGCTTGTACATCGACTACATCATACCACAAAAAAAAAATATATAGAAAAATATCAGAGTTATATGTTAGCCAATCAATAACGTGCACTGAAATGCATTATATAAATGCATTAGAATTCAAAATGTGCATACAAATGTAGTATTTGAAATAGAAAAACTTGCAGAGAAAAAAGAAAAATCAAATTTTCTTCGCTTAGTGCAATGTGGCATATGAGCAATGCGACAATAAATATAATAAAATGGAAAATCTAAGCTTTAAAATTTTGTCAACAGCTCAGAGTAGATAAAAGTTTTAGTTTAATAAAACTTCGCATATATATTTATGAAACATCTAACAATTTGTTACTTAAATACTTAGTTGCCGCCGAACTTCAAGAAAAGTCGATTTAGCAAATGTTATAGTCTGCGCGGCAATAAGCTTAAGTATGAAAGCTGCTATTTAGATATTTGTGGATTCTGCAACACTGCTCAAGTCAGACAGCAGCAACGTAAAGTTTGCCATTTATTTAGCATGTTTGTACATAATTTTGTTGCAGCGTCTTAAAATGTTTTACACACCAGAAAAAAAACAAAAAAAACCTAATTAAGTCGTGCAATAATTTAATTTAATTCTCGACTTCCTTTATCTCAACAAGTGCGCATTGCTGCAGTTAGTTCTTTATAGAAAACCTGTTCAAATCAAATCGTAAATGTGCGTGTTCTGATAATCGCGAATTCCGAAATGATGAAATGGTAAAAAAAGTTATATTACTTCATATACGACAAGAAAATATAAAGAATTTGCAAGAAAATAAGTAAAACAGGTTATTTTGGTTTTCGCATACACTTTATAATTCGCAAACAGTTTTTGTCGATAAGTCTTAAAAAATTAATTTAACTTAACGACTAAGAAGAAGCGGTGCTTACGATGCAAAGAAAACAAAAGCGTGCTGGAAAGATGAATATAATGGAGCGAGAGTAATGTTGATTATTTGAGTCTGCATTGTACTTGAAGTAATATATAAGGACAAGTGAGAGATACAACAAATGTGTCGTCAACTAAACCACAAGAAAATGATTTTTATAAAAAAAAAACCAAGAAGGGACACAGGTTTGTAAGGGGCTAACCTATCATCTAGTGGTCCAATATGGATCCAACATGAACTACATAATTCATTAGAAAAAAAATAAGTTACCCAAACTTAGAAAAAAACAAGTAAGGAAATTTCAGTCGGGCGTAACCGACTGTAAGAGCCCCTGTACCAGTTCAGGTCGCCTAACAAACATATTAAATGTTTCCCGAGCATATGACCAAACACATGACCACTTCTCACTGCGTGAATATGAATGAAAAGAAAAGGGGGGTCGTTCAAATTCAATTGCTTATAAAATCGTCATTTATTATCCGATTTTGATGAACTTTTTTGATTTGGGCTAAGAAGAACGTTAACTTTATACTGGTGTACTCTATTTTTTTTGTGCCGAAGAAATTTTTACCCTAAGGGGTGATTTTATGGGGAAGGGGGGGAGGGGCAACATTTTAAAATAAACTTGTGAAATTCGGGAGCAGTCCTAGTCGAATGCAAAAAACACGAAGTCTCTATCTATTACCGTTTCCGAGATCCTTTCGTTCACACAGACGGACGGACGGACGGACGGACGGACGGACGGACGGACAGACGGACATGGCTATATCGACTCCTCTATCACTCCTGACCATAATGGTGGTAACTTTGGGAGGTCTCCGACAATTAATTCTTCCTGTTACATACATTTGCACAAAACCAATAGGCTCTTGTACCTTCGGTACAGGGCCTAAAAACAAGAATAAAACTAAAAAAATAAGAAATAATAAGCATTTACTATCACGTAGAGAGGGGGGTTGTAACCTACATTGAATACGAGGGTTGCTACATACATATATTTCTAGCCTTAGCAACAGAACATGTTGCCAGATGCAATCTGACGTCTCCATCGTAAAGTCTGACATTTTTTAGGGCTAACTTACTGTGAACACTTTGATGTACGCGCGCAATTTGGTTTCTTTACAGGCACCTGCAATAGTCATCTAAGCCGAAAAATGGAATTAAACTGTGAACATTTTCGAGCGATGATTTATTATGATTTTCGACGTGCCTTATCCAGACAAGAGTGCACCAATCAACTTAAAGCAACATTTGGTGTTGAAGCTTGGCTTTTCCGCTCACCGACGAATTTCGTGAAGGTCGTCCAAAATCGGTCGTTGTGCAAGAAAACAACGATGCTGTGTGTGTACTGATAAAGCTGAATCGTTATGTGTCATACCGTGAGATAGTGGCATCTCTGAGCATTAATATAACTAACGTACATTCAATATTACAGAATGGTTTGTTCAAGTTGGAAAATCGCTCAAAAGAAGGCTCGTGATGAAGAAAATTCATGCGAGCCGTCTACTCAAACGTGACAGGTGACGAAACGTGAATATATGCGTAAGAGCTTGAAGTCAACCGTCTGGGTCTTGCAAGACGAGCAAGACCCAACAAAAGCTTCTCGCTCGTGCAGCACATCGAAATCCGGACTTATTCCTTGTGCGAAAAAGGACGGTTAATTCTGAATGGTAAACAACCATTTGTTTGCCTGAAGTGTACGATGAACTGCGAAAAACCAACCGACGAAGAGGAATCATACTTCATCACGATAATGCGAGCTCTCACACTTCGGACACTCAAAACATCGAATTGATGGGTCATCCGGCGACTTCTTCCTGTTCCCTCACATCAAAAATAAACTGCGCGGACAGCGGTTTTTAACTCCCGAAGAAGGTTTTAATGCCTTCAAAATGCATGTTTTCTGTATTGATCTTAATGGTAAATATTTTGAAAAACTTTAAAGCGTTTTTTTTTTTTTAATTACCTTTTTTTCATGGTTAGGCTAGAAATATATGTAGCAACCCTCGTACTAGTTATCTTAGAATAGAAAAGGAAAAGCTAAATATTCGAAGAAGGCTGTATTTTTCAGTCAGACAGACGGACAGCCGGTTAAATGAACAAACGGACATATCACTTTCGACTTAATTTTAAATATTACATTAAAAATAAAAAAAAAATTAAATTTTAAATTAACTAAGCACTTGGTTCATACCTAATTTTTTTATACAAATAAAAATCCAGATATAGAAGCCAGTTTTCTATATCTATTTTGAATGAATACTTGATTACTTTCTGTATACAATTTTTAATTATTTGTTGTGTGATTCCCAGTAATTGCATTTTGCTATGAAGATGTACGCAAAGTTTGCACTGTTTCATTCAGTTTATGTTTTACTTTCAATTAACAAGATATACAGATAAAGTTCAGAGAGATAAATATATGAAGTTGAAATAAAAGCGATGCGATGAAGTGCTCAATGAAGAAAGTTACTCGAATACATATTTCTGCATATCTGATGCAAAATATGACGAAGCCATTTTGAGAAAGATTTGGAACCAGACATGGCTCGTTTGATATCTAGCTTATTGCCAGTAACTAAAAGGTACGCAGTGCCACACTCCATTCATACTGATGCAAGGAATAGTAACTCAAAACATGCCGAAAAAATCGATATGCAGTACGCAACATATTTGGCGTTCGTTACATTTCAATGATATTTCGAGCCCAAAGACAGCTCCAATTCGTAAGCTGTAGAACCGATGGCAACTACTGCTTTCTACGTAAATGTGAACATCAATTAGTAGTATTCAGTATAGGTTTTTTCTTTAAGGCAGTTTATGCCAACAAATCTCGCAAAATAAGGTAAGTTACGTATGGAAGTTGTAGATAAAACAATCTTTAATACTTTGAGTAAAGTTTATATAAAATTAATAAAGAAAAAGCGGAAATCTATAAGCACTACGACTACATAAAATTAAGCGCGCTGCTCACTTTAGCCAAGAATTAAACAAAAAACATTTAGCTAATAATCTACATAAATTAATTGTGCAAGCACTTCTAACCAAATGCTTCAAGTAATTGTACACATTATTCAAATTATTCAGTATACGCCATGTTGACAGCATAAAACAAATAACGCACAAAAATATATTTCGAGTCAGTTTCGTGTAATACTAAGCTTTAGCGCTCTGCTGAGTTAAGATGCGCACTCTGCCGCACAATGCAATTAAACAATCAACTACTTTAATTAAAAATGTAAACCAAACCTTACTCAGGCACTTTAATATTTAACCAAGAATCAAACAGACAGTAAGACAGCTAAATTCACAGACAACTAAGACGTTGTTAAGTTAGATAGACAGAAAGACAGACAGAGAGACATCCTTTTTGGTTGCCTAGTAGCAACGAAGAAAACTGCTCAAATCAAAAACGAGTCGACTTTCTTCGTTTATGCCCAACGAATAATTAATTATTCAATGTAGTATTTTTCATTTATAGAAGCGCTCCAACGTCTTCGTGCTGTGAAATTTATGCACGCCATTCTTATATTTAGCTATGCGCTGCCAAAAATAGTAAAACAAAAGGGTATTAGCACTATGTCAGCAATTTTGTAACAGCTTTTAGAGCGAAAGATGACACTCGGCATGAAATGTTTAGAAGGTGTTGGGTAGTTCTTTTTTTTTTCATTTTTCATTTTTATGCGCTTTGCTTTATATTTATTTATTTATTTATTTCTCTTTTTGCGCGCTTTTGAGCAGGGTGTATAGCAAAGGTGTTCTTTTGTTGTCATTTTGTTATATATATACATTTTTTCTATACTAACAGCGGCAGCAACCTTTTAATTCTTATTTTAACCTAAAATAGCTGCTGCTGCTGCTGCTCGCCTCTCATCTCGTAAGCTATACACATATGTATGTATGCAAAGCAAAATATTAACAGCCTCTATTGTTTGTGCACAGGCTTTTTGTCTCGAGAGGGTTTTCATTGACAAGTCTATGGCAGTGACAGGGTCTGTGGCAGTGGCAATGGCAGTGGTACTGCCAACAACGGAATTTGACACGGGGCGCAACAAAATAAAGCGCCGCAATCTAGTCGCAGCTAGTTGAATTAACTGCCTAAAGTGCGATGTGTGCAATGGTACTGAGCTGGCGCTAGAGATGGTGGTGGGGGAATAGCCAGAGATACAAACAAGCAGACAACGGCAGCAAAGTGACAGTCTTGGCATTTACTCAGCTCGGCTCAGCTGAGCTATGTAAAAGGATGCCACGCGGCAGGTTGTAATCCAAAAATGGCAGTTAAGCAAATGCACAGACAGATGCTGGACAGCTGAAGAAGATACTCACTACTTATAAAACTTTGTATTTTTTTTTTTTTTTTTTTGGTTTGGCACAACATGGTATAACATCAGAAAGACATAGAGACACACATAGCGTCGCGGCTAAACACAGATAATGGAATTTAAGCCAAACATCATTGCATTTAAGTCTATGAGGATTCTATTATAATGCGATAAGTTGAAATTGTAGCTTCGTGGCAGTTAAGAAAGTGTTATAAATTTTCTGATTTTAGTTCGTTGCTTAAAATAGTATAAAGCGAAGAAAAACTTGTAGCTTAAATGTAAGAAAATTTTAATTAGAAACTCGTGCACTTTATGTGCTCTCTAATGCTTCATTTCCGTCTGTATTAGTGCCTGTACAGCGAGCAGCAGTATATTGCTTGGAAATGCTGTCGAAATTTCTCAAAAATTTATAAATCTTATAAGAATCTTAAGTCTACAGTGATTTAGCTTAACATATTACATAGTAAAGGTACAATATGAAAGACTAATAGGTCTTTTTTATTAATAAATTTTTTTTTTATATAGACATTGATATATATAGATATTGATAACATTAAATCAAGCAGTTAAATGCTGCAACCGTAAATGAAGGAAATGGAGGAGTAATGGTGCACAAATATCTGCTATCAAAACCAATCTTATAGAATATGTTGGAGTTAATATAAATATTTCTGATGGATCAGACATGGAAAAAAAATTTAATTGCTATTTTCGTGGAGCTACATCAGCGCCAACAAATAGTAAAAAAAATATATGTTTAGATCGCATATAAGCAAAATTTCCAGTAAAAATGGCAAAAATACTCAATTCTAAAAGTAAAACATGTGCATTCATCCGATTAAATTGCCTAAGTTTTATCTAATAGATTTTCATTGATAAATTTTTCTCAGCCAACATACATACTAGGCCTACATCCCAAGTCAGAAAAGTTTTCTTTAGTAGAGATCTTAATTAGACTCAAATCCTAGTCGCAGGCCCAGCTAGTAAAAATAAAAAATTTTTTTTTATTTTATAGAAGATAATCATATAATTCTACCGGAACAGTTTGGATTTAGATTCGAACGTACATGCAAGATATAAAAAACTTATTCAAACATTTTTGCAGTTTTGGAAAATCAACAGCAATTATATCAAGTCAGATTGGGATTATGTTTGGCATGATGCGCTTATAGATAAAATAATGCTGAATAGATTAGCGTTTTCATGGATTTTCAGGTCAATAGAAACCTTTTTCAATCATATTCCAATTCAATTCCAATTCAGCAGAGTTGTCTTTGGATTGGTCTCACATCTTTAGTTGTTTTCTCAGAAAATTTGCATGAATACAATTCAAAACAATTTTTTATTTGATTCAAAAAATTTTTTTATTTATTTTTGTAAGCCAATCGTAGCCAGAGATGATTTAGATTTGCATTGAATGTATATGTATTTTCTGAAAAGGTTTTCAATTATGAATTATTTCATTGAGAATTTTTTTCAACTCATCAAAGTTTTGTACATTGTACACAGCTCAGCTAAGATTTAATTATTGGAAGTGTGGTTTTTTTTTTAAAGTTTTTTTTTTTTAAAATGTTTAAGCATTTAATGTTCAAAATATTGTCCATCAGAAGCTACAACCTTTGTGCATTTTTCTGTACAACAAGGTGTTCTGAACTGAGGCGTATTCCGCTGAGTGCATTTTGCATTGATCTGAACAAGTAGCAATCAGAAGAGGCCATAACTGGACTATAAGGCGGGTGTGGTAGAACTTCACACCCACTATTTGCCAAATAGTATTTAAATGCAATATGTGGCCGAACGCTGTCATGATGGAAAATTATGAATTCGTGTCTGTTCGCATATTCCGGTCGTTTTTTCCGGCGATCGCTCTCTTCAAACGAATCAATTGTGTTCGGTAGCAGTCTCCTTTGATCGTCCGAACCGATTTCAATACAGAGCGTTACCTTGGCGCCATGGATATTCGGTTTTGACAAGCTTCACATACGATTTCTTGCGCTTGGAGTTAGCGTCATGAATCCATTTTTCAACACCAGTGAGAAATCCGCTGCAAAAATGACTTCTTTTTGTGGCGTTTAAGCAACATTTCCGACATGCAGAAACGCCGCTCGACGTCGCTTGGTTGAAATTCATACGGCACCCAATTTCCAAGTTTTTGAATGAATTCCGATGCTTTTAAAGGTCTGGAAATGGTCAACTCCCAAAGCATTTGTATCTTCATGCAGCAATGCTTCCAATTCTTAGTTTCGGGTCGTTTTTCGTCTTCTAAGTCGAAATGGCAATTTTTAAGCCGTGCAAACCACTTCTGGCACATTCGTGCAGCTAGAGCATGGTCAACATAAACTTCCACCAAAATATGATGACTTTCGGTAGCACTTTTCTTTCTGTTACAGTAATGAAGAAGTACGCCACGCAAAAACACTTTATCTGGCACAAAGTTCGACATTTTCAAGTGAATACAAAAAATGACATATACTAAAAAATATACTAAAAAATACCCGCAATGACAGTAGCTTCCAAATGAGTGTAGTCACGGATGAACTCGACGTGATGTAATAATAGTAACGCCCTCTCTTAGAAAACTGCACTCAATATATCTACGAGTCTTGCGCAAAATTTAGAAATCCTACGGAAATGTAGATATTTTTTTTTTTTTTTTTAAGATTAGCTGGAAGAATCTAAACTGTTAAAAATTAAACATTTTTGGTATAAATATGTTGCATACATACATTGTTTTGACATTTCAAACACACACATACACACACTCAAATTTTATTTATATATGTAGGCCTGATTCTCGTGTGCATATCAGTTCATAAAAAAAAAATTTAGCTTATCTCAGTAAGGCCAGATAATAAGCCTCGAAAAATTAATACATTTATTATCCAGTAAGGCGTAAGGGTAGAAGTGAAGAGGGTTAATAAATGTTAATAAATTTTTTGGTGAAGACTTGAACTAATCAAATACGTAATAAACGCGGCAGGAGTTTGTGTTTGCTATAAAAAGAGATACATATCTAGCAGGTGCTACGAACCAGGCGATCTAAAAACAAAAACACTTCCAAAGAATCAAATGCATCAAATTGACAATTATTTTAATTTGAAATATATTAAATTTAATTAAAACAATAAAGAATGCTTTGTGAAGAATGAAGTGTTTTCCACTGCGAGATACGCTGCTCTCACATAGTATCTTAAATTTGTATTTCTTTTCGTGTTGAATATTTTATTGGTTTAATAAAAGATACACTAAATTAAAACCCAAGGAAAGGAGAAAGATTATTATAAGCGCTAGCCCTTTCAATAGAAATGTCTTATATTATTAAATGCTCCTCTCATGCTTCATGGCAAGAAATTTTCAATAAATAAAATTTTCAATAAATAAATAAAACCCCTTTGTGAACATCATACGTATATGTTTTTAAGAGCATTAAATAATTGCAACAGTGCTGAACCAAGTGTAACGTGCTAATGGATTAAAAATAAATTCCAATAAAATATTTATTTTTTGTTATTTAGGCTGCTCATTATTTTGCCAACTAATTGCGAATTTGAAACAATGCAAGTCCTTTTAGCCATGTCTGCCGTCTGCATGAAAGTTAATATGCAGCTGCAACATATTAGTGTTGTCGATTACATATTTGTTTCAAAATAATTAATTAAATTCTAATAGACTAAACCTTTCTGTAAATTTTGTATATTAAGCCAGCACTACGAGTATTTAGTTTCAATTTTCTTGTAATAAACGTTTTCTCTTCTTATCTTCAAATTAATTTGCTTACGAAAATTTAAAAATAAATTAAATGAAAATTTCTTAGACGAAATGCCTAACGTGTTAAGTCAAATGTAAGTTAAATGCGGAGCAATTTTCTGTTTCATAAAAGTCAACAATAGCATTTGAACTATTTTATTTATGAATAGTTTATTTCTAGCATTCTATTATTTTGAAATTCAGTAACAATTAGAAGCAAATATTTCAATTGGAATATTTGCATAATATTTGATTTTAATTTAATTCATACTAAATGTGCTTTAATTATGGAATTTTATTAAGAAATAACTATAAAGATTCATTTCTTTGTTATGTTTTGTTTAGTTTAGTTCATTAAGTGCTCTGTTTGTACGAACTTACTTTTTTTTATAGTCGTTTGGAATATTTTAAATAATGGAAAATGTTAAAGTTTTTTGTTCTCGAGGAATTGAATTTTAATTTTAATATTTCGAAATGTTTTATTCAGTGCAGGAAATATTTTTTTAAAGTGTTTAACTCTTTAAATTTAAATGATCTACATACGAAGCAGTTGGGTTTGAATTTGCACTTCATTATTAAAAACCCAAACCTCAGGTTAATAAGGCGGCCCAGACTACTGCATATATATCTTTTATATAAAAAAAATATGTATGTCCTTTATAGATTACTACCTGATTACTGATCACCAAGAAACTTTGGAATGTTATGAAGTACAGAGTATAGACATCTCTCCCAAAATATGATAATCGCGATTCAGAAATTTTAAAACTTTATGCGAATTATAATTGACATAATTGATAGTTCTCAAATAGTTTTTAAATACTTCATATGGGTATTATATCAGTTTTAGGTTTTGGGTGTATGTTTGAATTATGAGATTGTTTAAGAGTTGTGTCATGGGAGGGTGAGCGTTATATGCAAGAGAGAGAAAGTTTGCTAAGTGCACAGAAATGTTGAGCGAAGTATGCTGGACTATAATTCTTGGCTATCTTCATATGTCACAATTTATGCGTATAGTCAATAGAAACAAGTTTTGATGTGGTCACTTAAAAAAGAAATACAAAGCGATGCATAGCACAGCATGTGGAGTAGGGCTAAGAATCGTAGCAGGCCATGATAAATCAAATATATTGGGTCTTTGCATTAATTCGTGCGGTTTTCTAATAAAGGGCTTTACTAGTATTACTTCTCGTCGTATTCATCCGTGACTATAATCATTTGGAAGCTACTGTCATTGCGGGTATTTTTTAGTATATGTCAACCATTTTTTGTATTCACTGTCGAACTTTGTGCCAGATAAAGTGTTTTTGCGTGGCATACTTCTTCATTACTGTAACAGGAAGAAAAGTGCTACCGAAAGTCAACATATTTTGGTGGACGTTTATGGTGACCATGCAACCCAGACAGCCAAAATGGTTTGAAATTGAAGAATTGGAGGCATTGCTGGATGAAGATGCAAAAGCTTGGGTGTTCACCATTTCCAGACGTTTAAAAGCATCGGAATTCATTCAAAAACTTGGAAATTGGGTGCCGTATGAATTTCAACCAAGCGACGTCGAGCGCCGATTCTGCATGTTGGAAATGTTGCTTGAACGCCACAAAAAGAAGTAATTTCTGCATCGGATTGTCATTGGTGATGAAAAATGGATTCATTACGTTAACTCCAAGCGCAAGAAATCGTATGTTAAGCTTGGCAAAACCGAATATCCATGGGGCCAAGGTAACGCTTTGTATTGAAATCGGATCAGACGAGCAAAGGAGACTGCTACCGAACACAATTGATTCGTTTGAAGAGAGCGATCGCCGGAAAAACAAACAGAACATGCGAACATACACGAATCTATAATTTTCCATCATGACAGTGTTTGGCCACATATTGCAGGACCAGTTAAATACTATTTGGCAAACAGTGGGTGGGAAGTTCTACCTCAACCGCCTCATAGTCCAGACATGGCCCTTTCTGATTGCTACTTGTTCAGATCAATGCAAAATGCCCTTACCGGAATACGCTTCACTTCAGAACAGGCTATCAAAAAGTGGTTCGATTCGTTCTTGGCTGTCAAGTCTAAGAAGTTCCTTTATGATGGAATCCACAAACTGCCAGAAAGATAGGCAAACATCGTAGCATCCGATGAACAGTATTTTGAATAATAAATGAATAACCAAAAATTGTATTAAGTGGGGTCGCAGCAAATGGTCACCAACGCCATTTGTACGCGTGTCGTGTGCCCTTGATGTTCAGGAAAAAAATAAAGAAAAGTTCAACATTTTTTAGGCTAAATTTTAACGTTTTGTATCAAATAGTGGTATCCTGCGAGAGGTGAAACGTTGAGGGAAATAAATGAAAAGAGTAAATGCTCTCGAAGCAAAGTCAACATGTGAGAGAGATTCTATTGTTGCAGTTTCTGCTGTTTGTCAATGGTGAAACGGTTTTCAAGTGTGAACGGTTTTCAAGTGCGAAAAAAAAAATAAGTGCTTGAGAGAGTTAAGAGAGAGAAAGGTATATAGTAAATAGGTAATTTGCTGTACTGTTCTTTCGTTTGTTTTGTGCTACTGAAAAATATTCTTTAGTAATTAAAACCAAATTTAAGTGTCTTGTCAGCTGTAGCTGAAAATCAAGAAGAAAAATAGCTAAAATTCTTAAATTTGAAATTCCAGAATAAAAGTTTTTGTAGCTGTTAATATTAAACTAAAATAGAAACATGTAGCTTCCTAATGTTAGTCATCATGTTTAAATATCTTCATTAGTTCTTTTTTTTAACAAGTTCAGCTATAATAAAGCACGCGACATTTAGCACGCGACATATATTTCCATTACATTTGTATAAAGGCTAAACTTTTGAATCAAGATAGTATTAATTACTAAAAACGTTGCATATATTTAGTAAGACATAAACTACTAATAATAATCAAAACCGTTTGAGCTAATTTTAATTTGAAACTATATAAAAATAGCCGAAGCAGATTTTATACAATGTATATATGTAGTTTTTTTCGGATGTCAGGAATATCTGCAATATTCTTCCATTTGTCTAAAAAAATTGGTTTTAGATCTTGGCAAAACACAATTCAGTCTCTAAAGAAACTTATATGCCAAACTTTCTACAGGAATGTTTTTATTTAAAAGTTATGCAGCCTTTGAAGTCATGTTGGTCAATGGTTTTCCAATTCAAAGCTTTTTATCATATAGAAAATTAAGGATCCACATTAATAAGCAAACGTCAAACGAATTCGTGATGCAAGCTGTTTTTTTTTTCAAAGCACCTGCCATTGGCCAGTTGTATAGAATATTTTCAACTCTTACTTTCCCTCCTGCACACACTGCACTTCTGAAGCAAGTTGTATGCCAATAGGTGAAGAATTATAATAATTGCCTCAATCTATCTTTTTCTTCACAAGCAGAAGCATATATGTAATTCAAAAACATGAAGTAGACTGGGATATGTTTAGATACGAAACTTCTTGTTAAATATCTTGTATATCTATTAAAGCAATGCCGCCTATCATTCTGAAAAAGTATAAATAAGTTTAAACAAAATCCTTGAACTAATATTAATTTTACCATAGTCCTAATCAACTTGCACTCATTTGCAAATATTGCACTGTTTTATGACCTATTGCATAAAAATTTTGATAAACTTTACTCACAATGCCTGGGAGCTGAGCACAGTCTCATCAACATATTATACAATAATACTATTATTAAAATCAGATTAGAATGGTTGCCAGCTTATTACTCTATTTTTTCAGCAGACTTTCCAACACAGCTACAAAGCATTCAACCTCTACATCTTGTGGAATTTTACTATTCCTATAATTGCTCGAGAAATAAAGCTTCGTATTCGCGCTATGATACATACATTCTGACTAAATGGTGATGCGCTTCTGGATTTCAAACTGTGCGGTCAAGAAGCGTCTACAATTGAACGACTGCATACACGGCGTATTAGAAGCGCATGCTATTTCCCATCCCTTTCCTTCCTTTCTCATTCCTTACTACAGTCTCTAAAGCCTATATAGATAAGATACCAAAATATTTCTTCCTAAAAATAGTCACCACATTCAATTAATATAATTTAATTTAAGCACTTATTTTTTTAGAGTCGATGGCCCTGCAGCTAGTGCTCTTTGCTATAATTAGTCGGTATAATTATTTTGACTAAATCTATTTGTGCCCATCGGAGCTTGCTTTGCTTAGTACCTTTAAATAATTGGTGCGAAAATGTTGTATTAACAGCAGAAATGCATTCTTTCTGCTGATAAGACAACAAATTTTTTTCTTGGCATAAGTATTTTGACAAAATCTTTTGCCATTCAAATTTTGTTGATATTTTATTAAAATAATACAATAAAATATTGAATAAAAGTTGTTGGAAACCATGTTTCAATAGTGGCAAAGATTAAAAGAGTAAAAAACATTGCAAAATAATTTTTTTTCGTCAAAATAATTGTGTCAACCAGTGCAACTAACTATTTCTAAGCTAACAAACTCATATATGACATATTTCTGTATGAAATTTGTTTAAAATATTTTAAAATTAGTTAAAATTCTCAAATTTTGCCAGTTGATGCAGCACTTCTTCCAATAACGATTTGTATATATAAAAAAAAATTCTATTGCGGATATATTCTGCTAAAACACCTGCCAAACAAACGCTTGCACTAATTTCCAATTTAATAACAAAATAAAATATTTGAGTTACTTGCATGTGCGTTCAGCTCGTATCTGGGAGTATAATCAAGCATAAAACCTATATTTAGAATACATGGTTTTATATAAACAACAACAAACGGAATTCTAAGTATTCCTTTGAAAGCTGCTTAATTGCATTTTTAAAAAAATATTTTATTGTATCACATTATACCGCAGAGCCATATTGAAACTAATTGCTTACTAGTTTGCTTTGCTTGTATACATTTTATTTTTTTTTGTTGGGGAAAACCCTAAAAATTAAAATTCTTTCTTTTCTATTTAAGCGATTTACCAAGTATGCTAGAATCAGATTGTGACAGATATTTGGCAAATATCTGAATTTGTTGACTTGTATATATTTGCAACTGTTTTTAATACAATTTGTCAGATATATATATATATATATATATATATATATGACCATCTGAATAGTGCTTTGTACTAGGTTCAGACAGTTACAGCTAACTGGCCAGTATCTATACATAGCCATGTTTGTCCATCTGTATATATCTGTCTAAAGGCAAGTTTCTTTGTTTTAAGAAGACTTAAAAAAACTTAATAAGACTACAAAATATTCCAAAAAATTTGTTAAGTTGTATATGTATTGGATAATATTTGAAAATTATCTCTTATCATTTTTTATTCTGAATGACCTATAACGATTTAATATTCGTTAGCTACCATTCATACGTTCTCTCTCTCTCTCTCTCTCTCTGTCATTCATTAGCAAGTTATAATTCTCATTTTGTTCTTGCTTACACCAATAGTTCGTTAATATGTTATATTTTCGGTTTTGTTGCAGTCGGGTTTTTAAAGACTTTTTAGCAATTGCTTGCTTTATGAAAAACATATTTTAAAGCAAGTTGAGCTGATTGTCTCTCATTTACATACTTCATACAGAGTATTATTTAGTCACAATGTGTCAAACTGCTATAAAGTAGCTACGCATGGTATATATATACTCTTGATCAGCTCGACAGATTTCGTACATGAACCTTTCAGCCTGTCTGTCCATTTTTCTTTGCTGTCTTTGAGCTGTTAGAGTGATAGTTGGTACATAGACTTTCTAGTATAAACAGAAGCAACATGCTTTAAGATTTGTAATTAAATATGAAACAAAAAACATTTTTTTATTAAATTTGAAGTAAATAATTTGTTTAATTTGTTCTTGCTTAAAATTAAAAAGGAGACATAGGTTTCTATAGGTATTACACCTTAAAAAGAGATTAGGACAACCTAGGGTGGGAATGGGGTTTTATTAAATATTCAAACTAAAAGGCTCTAACTTTTAAAGTCTTCTATAGTTCTTGTTATGCATAGCCAGACAAGCGAATATGTCCTTATCGCCTGTTTGTAACACATCTCTTATATTTTTTTTTAAAGTTGTTCCAAAATACACCAAAATCAGTGTTTCTAGCTAAATTAAAAATAACAACAAAATTTTTTACAAACAAATACCAAGCAATGTGGCACAGATTTGTATGGAGGCCATCCCTTTTAGTGGTTTCCAAAATAACTAATATAAGGTAGTCCAACATTTAATGTTTCTAACCAACTATAATAATTGTTCCATACAAAAATTCAGCATGATGTGTTGTGTGTTGCTTGGTATGTGTCAACCTAAACTTAGGCAGGATGATGTTAGCACATACAACTGATCTGAAGAAGGAATAATAGTTTATAAATATACAAACTTGAAAGCTATATCTCTTATAGTCTTCAACTTCTCAATAATCATACAAACAGCCAGACAGACAGACATGTCTATATACTCTCTTTTGGGTGGAGGGTATACAATTTTTTAAGTTGGCTAAACGCTTTGCCTTTAATTTATTGTATTAAAAATTTTAGAAATTGTACTTTGGTGGAACCGAAACTTAAATATTCTTTGCTGTGGTCCTTCTTAGCAAGTAGAAAAACAGTTGAGTACAATTAAAACAATATCAGTTTTTTATAATGGAAATTTAATATCAAATCGAATCGAACACAAATTTCCAAATTTGGAAAACAATTAATATTAAGAAAAAATTAATTACTTACTTTAAATGCTTTAATTAATCTTCTTTAATTAGTTTCGATTAGGTGCGGTTCTTGCTTGTCTTTCTAACTAGAGTCTAATTGCTGCTTATAAAAAGTCTATGTAGCAGATTTCAAACCAGTATGTCATAGAGACAAATAAATAGACAGACTAGCAGACATACGGACATGGCTTGAATTAATTAGGCGTCGCGCTGAACTCGAGTATATAAAAGTTTAAACGTTGTGACTCAACTTGACTTAACTACATTTTCTAATTTTTCATACACAACAGAAATAACTTCAAACCTTTCAAACTCCATAAACCAACGTTCAAAAGTTGCAATTGATGCCAAACACGTTTTATTTCGAATTGAAAATCATTTAATTCTAGTTTGAAATTTTTGCTAAATTTTAGCTTGCCGTGCAAAAGTTTATTTCAACGAATGAAATATTTTATATTTTCTACCAATTCCGTTTGATTTTATTTATAAAATGTTGGCAATTATTGCATATCATTTCGTATGGTCTAAAACTCTGTTAAAATCCCTCAAAATATGCAATTTATTTCCACAATTTAAGGCTTGCAACACTAACTGCGCTTAATACGTTAAAAATAAGTTTTTGAATTAAATATTAATTCATAAATATTTTTCGAAACAGTAAACAATTCAATTTTAAAGCACGCAACATAAAAAATTCATGTCAGAACCATTTGAGATACTTTTTCGAAGTACAAAAGTATCTATTTAAAGTTTGAAAGTTTGAAAAATTTGGAAATTCAATTTAACGCTAAGTAATAGCGCTTTCCTTAGCAGCATTTGTTTGAACAGTTTCTAGCCGCAGGATATAAATTTCGCTTTGAGTTTGTTTTGATTTAAGGATTTGCTACTTCAATGACTTCGATTTCAACTGTCAAAAAAGAACACCTCTAGAAAGTAAGCATCTAAAATACGCACACACACACACACCACACACACACACATACACACATAAGCACACGCACACAAAAAGCACTCGTACACACACTTGTTCACTCACTTTATATTAATTTGGAAAATATTTTATTAGCTGTTTGTATTCATTTCCGTTTTTGAACACTTTGCACAATTTTCGATGTCGGCCAACTTCGATTTTCAAAGTTGTTCCAGACGCACAAAAAAAAAAAACCGGAAATTTTTGGAGGAAAAAAAACAAAAAAAAAAGGAAAAGTGGAATTCTTGAATTCTGCTATTTTGCAGCAGCAGCAGCAGGAAAAATAATTTTTGATTGGAACTGATTATTTGTTAATTCTTTATGTTAGGAATTTTATTCAACCGAAACACGTCATGTCGTCGGAAAAGCTAAATAAAAACTGTTTACTGGGAAATTTTTGTCTGTTTTTCTGCGCTGTGTTCTGTCCGCTGCTTTCGATGCTCGGCTGACTGCGACGGCGACGACGACGATGACTACGACAACGCAGCAGTCGTCGGTTGGTTGTCTATCATCGTGCAACAACGAATTCGCTTAATCGCCGAACGCCTACTTTCGCTTTCGCTTAACGTAAATGTCAGCCCCTCGTGCCCCCCCAACAACAAACGACCAACATCCGTTCTAGCATACTTTCATCCGCTGTGCGTAGCTGCCTCACCGCACCATCAAATTGTCAAGTGCTGTGCTGTGCTGCTTCGTCTTGGTTCGGTTCGGTTCTGTTGGTTGGTAGTAAAAGAAGTGTTTGAGGTTGCAATCGGCTACACCGGCGGTTAGCTTTAAACTATCCTGGCGCCGGCGGTTCTAACGGTCTGATTTAAATATTGGAATTATCTGTTGACTTTTTAAATGTTTTTAGCACCAATTCGACCTATTCCAATTGCATAAAAATGCATCTTATTGCTAAATGCACTATTTGTCAATTTTAATGAAAAAAAAAAAAACCAAAAAAATTATAATAAATAAATTATACAAGTATCTAATTTAACTACTTTAATTCTGCGCGTTTAGTAATGGCTTTACTCTCTATAACTCTTCAACTCGCTCTCGTTTTTTTCTAACAAAACATCCCAAAACAACTTCGTTTTTAGCCAAACAGTCATGTGCACAAAAGAGCTTTCATTAATTAATTTATTCATATTGCAAAAATGTATTTATTTATCTAAAAATTTCAACTAAAAGTAAAAGCAAATGCAACAAAAATTTTTCAAATTCTGAAAACTCTAAACCAGTATTTGAACCTGCCTCAACAAACTCGAAGAGTTTTCAAAATATTTTAATACTCTGATTTGTCCCAAAATTCAGAACCAACGGAGAAAAAAAAAGGAGTACGACTGAGCCATACAAAAGATGTATAACTTCTTGACAGATCATCGCAAACTGTAGAACTTTGAATATTTCTCCATTCTGCCATTCACTAAAAAATACAGAAACCGATACACATATCCGTTGTTCTTGGGAGTCACTGTTTCGTGAAGAGCTAAAGCAACTTTTAATATACGACATAATGAAGGGTAGAGAAAAGGAAACGAGAAAGAGAGATAACAACAACATATCCGTTGCAACACAAATGCTACAATTTCGTGACGACTTCTTATTTTACGATCCCCCACCAACCCCCACCAAACAATCTTCAGTAAATTCAGTAAAGTAACAAAATGTAATACTTAAATAGCAAGAGCGTATGACGAATTTGATGTATTACTAACATCATACCCACCATCACGAAGTACAACCCTCCACGCTGTGAGTTACCTGACATTCTCGTACAGAGGGCATTCACAAGGGACATGTTTCCATGTCTCCTCATGAGACCCACAATGGCAAGCAGAATTGGTATGTTGGCGCATTTTATGCAAGAATGCATTAGGAGAGAGCCATGACCAACCAGTCAGCCAAAAGCAAAGATAGAGGTTGAATCCAAAGTCTGGTCTATGCACCACAAACGTGACGTTTCGGATGTACTCGTAAGTAACCCGCCCCTTATTACTAACTACTATCCCATCTATACTGCCAACTTGAGGGTACACACTCACCAAGTAGCCTTTTCCCTTCGGACAAACCGAGACTCTCAATGTTTGTATCGGGCAAGGAAGCTGCCTGTTTATCCTGAAAACGACGGCACTTCGGACAACTTCAAGATCAAGAGAAGGAACTCGCAACAGGACCTAAGTCGAAACAGAGCACAAAAAAATTTAACATCAAATTAAACGCGATCAATGTTTGTTCACCCTGAAGAAGAAAATTCCGCCGGAAATCCACTTAGCCAGCACAATATCTAAGACTAGATAGCAGGCAGACCTTAAAGGCCCACCCCAAAGCTAACTTGGCTCCTCAACAACAGAAGCAAACTATGGCTGCCTAATAAGAAAACAATTTACTAGCAGTTTGACGATTGGGCGATATGGTATTCAAGTCTGAGGAAGCTCCAGATTAAATAGAACACAGTCTTACGTCTAATCGCTGGCTGCGAATACTACCTTCGAGGCTCTACTTTGCAGCGTGATCTCAAAAAAATATATAAAAAAGAAGAAACACAGACTACTGCAGACTTTAACGGAACTTTGAGGCCATATTTCGATGTGTGAATACCAAAAAAAACCTTCACTCGAAACAGATTTCTTCAAAGGAGCAACTAAAATCTAAATAATAATAGCCGACTAGAGGCACACGGATTTGAAGTACTATACACGCAATCAAGGTGACATCATATACCCAATGAAGTATAAATATTCTAGCCATATCCTTCTGATCTGATCTAAGCTAGATCTAAAGGAATTCGTGAAATCCTTTTTATATACAAAAATATGCAGCAAAAATTTTGTGCTATAGAATCGAAATACAAATATTATTAGAAACTGCAGAAGTGGGTCTTATATAAATATCCCAAATATATAAATCAATAAATAAATAAATATAAAAATTGGAATAGAATATAACTAAAATATACAAATCCATGATTGATTAAATGAAATTATTCTTATTATCCTTAATTGTATGACACCTCACTGTTAGCAGGCGGCAAATCAAAAATATCCCAACGCCAAGAAATATCCCATTTGTGAGAGAAAGCAAGCAAGGAAAAATACTGCGTAGCATAGCGCGTACGTTAGAGAGAGACACAACAAGACAAACGTGCTAAGGCAGAGTGGGTGTGTGGGTAGACGCACATGGACACTGAAAACTGAACACTGAACACTGAAGAAACGAAACGAAACAATGAAACGAGCGTCAATCCGCAAAGCACGAAGTCAAGCGAATATGACGAATGCGACAACTCGCTAAGTTTCGCACGCAAAATGGGCGCTCAAACGGAAGTGTGGGTGATGTGAATTACAGTTAGCAGATGAGAGATGGAGTATGAGAGTGAGACAGAGAAATGAAAATGAAGTTCAGTGAGAAAGAGTGCGGCAGCAAAGGAAATTTTTGGTAGTCATGACACTGTTGAGTTGAGAGAGACATGTAAAAATTCGTAGTGTGACAAAGGAACAGTGTAAGAGAGCAGCATCCTTTGGTAACCATACATGCAATGCGTTTTAAAAACAGACACCAAAAAGAGCGAAAGACAGACCGACCGACAGACAGACAGTAAGTATGCGAGCGAGCTACTGCTGCTGCTTCTTCTTTTTTTGTATTCCGCCTACCTGTTGCTTAGCAACTTGTTTTAAATGCCAGCTGCAGGATAACAGCAGGAGTTAAAATGGCGTCGACGCATTCATATGGCGTCTTTTGGTGTTGGTTTCGATTTCAATGGTGATGCCGATGTTGATCTTGCTTGTTTTTGTTGTTTTTCGCTTGTACTAAGCGCAATTAACAAATTTCTGTAAGCGAGCGCAGCAAACAACATTATTATTATTATTATTATTATAATCATCATCGCCATCATCATCGATGATTGACGACACAAACAACAATGATTTAGTAGAGGCATCATTAGTAAGTGAACCCACAACAACGACAGCTGTTGCCGCTTCAACGCATATTGTTTCTTACCGCACCAAAACTTTGCAATCATCAATATACATATTTAATAAAAATAAAAATACAACAAATAGCAATTACATATATACAAGCGGTCTAACGAAAGTTCGATGTCTGTAATATGAGACCTAATTAATAGCGACAACAAGCACTTTCCTCTGTAATTTAACTTGTATGGCGAACATTTTTATAGATATATATACTGACTACCCAACAAGTCTTAAATTTTCTTTTATAGAAAAATGTGTGCGAAATATTTCAGCATTACAGAGAACAAATAATTAAAAGAATAGTCTTGAATTTCAGCATATATGACACTAAACTGAAAGAACTGCATAAAAATTGAGTCCGATCCAACCAAAAATAAATTTCTTTTGCAACAAGACTCCAAAGTAATTGCATCGGCTTGATTGATATTAATTTTAAACATTCCTTAAAACAAAGCATAAACAAGAGGTAAATGCATCAGCCCAATGGCCCATCATGGAACACTTATAAAGCTTATAGTACCGAATCTGCACTTCCGTCGGCTGTTTGCCCATGCAGCCTACCAGAAAAGCAATACATTTGTAGCAATATCTTCCGAACTGTGGCTGACATTGAATACCAAGTTTATATATTATAAATAAGCACGCACTTTCTTCGTAAAAAAGTTAGAACTACTCGGATCAAGATTAAATATTGATCCTAGCAATTCGATATATAAATAAATCGAAATCGAAATTTTCTTTAAAAATTGTAGAGAAACCTTTAACGCAGTACCTGTTGAAAATTGCCAGCACCTTATAATGTCTAAGCATTATCGAAGTGAGTGTTGGGGTCGTTTGCAGAAGTTTATATTATAAGAAAACTTTCGTTAGGACAGTACAGATCTTTTGCGTAGTTTCTGAACAGCCGTTTGGAGGTGATCTAACTATTAGAAGGCGACAAACAACACCCTTCATAAAAAAAAAAGTCTTCCTTCGATAATATCCTATGATAACGATCCCCCGCAAACAATATAACGACTACAATTTACGGATATGCAACTAGAATGTCATAGCTGCCATGAGAAAAGCACGAATTTGGATGCGGTTTCGTGGTAAGTGGATGGTGTTCAGATTTTCACCTGTTGAAGCGCGTCTGGCAGCGATGTGCATCAAGGCAAAATATTTTTATATAAGCACCGACGAAACATAAGTGCGACGATGCTAGTGATGAGTTCTATGAGCGCCTGGAACGTCTATACGAGATTGGGAAGGAAGGAATCTTCGGCCCAACCGTCGGAAAATGTAGCCTTCTCGACACTACCTCCAATAACGATTTCGCCGCGAGCCAAACATGGTAATTTGTAGTACCAGATTTCAACACCTTAACATCCACAAGGCTACATCAAGATGAAATAACACGCAAGCCATAGCCTTTTCAAACACACTCTCCCGACTGCTCCTGTGAGCAGTAGAAACATATCACACGCTCCATGGATAGGGCTGCCAATCATGTCATTGGTTATAAAAAACCTGTGAAACCTTGGTACGACGAGGAGTGTCGTAATGCTACTGCAAAGAAGAACGCTTCCTATCAGCGAACTCTGCAAATGGGAGCAACGCGAGCTGTTAGAGAGCGATATCGAGAGAAACGGAGAGAGGGAAACGCAAGAAAAAGGAGCAAGAAATGCGGGAGTTTGAGGATGTTGAGATGTTAAGTGACAGAAATGAAGCTCGAAAATTCTATCAAAAGGTTAAGCGTCTGACTGAACCCGAAATAACTTTCTGTAAGGATGACAATGGAATTCTGGTAACGGATGAACAAGAATCATAACTTTAAATCATTTGGACCCAAATCCAAAATCCAAATCCTCCAAATTGAAGGAATCATTTCTCCAACCTACTCGGAGGCGATGAAGCGAACAACTGCGCTGATAAAGAAATGACACCGGAACCACCAGCTAATGATGGACTATAACGAGGTCGATTCAGTTATTAAAAAGCTGAAAAATAGCAAAGCAGCAGGCTCTGATGGGCTGCCAGCTGAGTTATTTAAGACCGGCGGCGAAGAGTTGGTTAGGAGTATGCACCAACTTTTATGCAAGATATGGTCCGATGAATGCATACCCAATGAATGGAATCTCAGTATTCTCTGCCCTATCTTCAAGAAAGGAGACCCCGCTGTTTGCGCCAACTACCGCGGAATAAGTCTTCTTTCTATCGGATATAAGATTACGTTGCGCGTGTTGTGTAATAGGTTGAAGTTATATACGGTTTCACTTATAGGACGATATCAGTGTGGCTTCAGACCATAAAGGTCGACCAGTGACCAAATATTCAAATTACGCTAAATCTTGGAAAAGTCCCGTGAGTTCAACAAAGACACTCACCACCAATTTGTCGATTATAAAGCCGCTTTGGACACGCTGATACGATCGAAGTTTTTCGACGCCCTGTCTGCACTATATATCCCGGCAAAGATTGACCGTCTTTGCATGACGACGCTATCTAACATACAAAGCGTTGTCAGGGTGGGGATAAACCTCTCCGACCCCTTTGATACCAAGAGAGGTTTCAGGCAGGGCAATGCTCTGTCGTGCGATTTTTTCAATCTTTTGATGGAATACATCCTACGCCAGTGCCCGTACATACAGAATATGACGGGCTCGATCTTCCGAAAGGAAGTGATGCTGCTCGCTTTCGCCGATGACATTGATATCATCGGCACGCAGGAACGGCGAGTCAGCAACGTAATCTCAGAGATTGAAAAACTGTTTCGGCTCATAGGTCAAGCGGTGAATGAGGAGAAGACGAAGAACTTGGTGTCCTTTCGCACTCCGTCATCGCGTCTTGGACGGTCAGTGACGATGTTGTAGAAAAGTTCGTCTATCTTGGATCCGAGATAACCAGCCACAACAACGTCAGGCGAAGAATCACACTTGCAAACAGATGCTTTTTTGGGCAGAGCAAGCAAATGAGAAGTTAAACCCTCTCGAAAGACGAAAATAAAGTTCTATAAGACGCTGATACTCACGGTCCCATTGCATGGCGCAGAGGCATGGACCGTGATTGAGTCGGACGAGACAGCGTTGAAAGTCTTCGATAGGAAGATTCTTCGCAGGATTTTTGGTTCTTTTAGAGTCGGCTACGGCGAGTTTGGGTGACATTTAAACCGCGAGCTGTATGAGCTATTCGATGATGTTGACATAGACCAGCGCATAAAATTCCAGCGGCTGCACTGGGCTGGGCACCTCATTCGAATGGATGAAAGAGCTCTTGCACGCATGGTTAAAAAGGGGGGCGCCCACATAGAGGAAAACCGGGCACTCGTTGGAATGAACAGGTATGGAGAGATCTCTCCGTACTCGTCATTCAAAACGTCCGGCCCCAGCGCGCACAAGGCTATGGAGGCTTGCGCGCCTTCCTAGACTTGGCCATGACCGGTACGCGATTGACGTCTATTTAAGTGGGTAAGTAAGAAGACCAAGTCCTTTATTCCATTATTAAATATTATTGAAAACGTTTGGCCTCTTATGAAACATAAAATAATTTATTATTTGCGTAAAACCAAAGAAAAGAAAACATCGGAGGTGACTTTTTGGTACAAGACACCCTCAGAGGTTTTTCAATATACATAGTGGACTCTGTTCCAAAACGCCTTCAAAAAGTTATTCAAGCCAAAGAGGCTACATATTTTTTTTTTTTGAATTCCTATTCACATTTCTTTACTCTCTTTAGGTATTAAAGTTTTTTTCTTCAATGATAACCACTTGTCAAAATACTTATGCCAACACATGAAAATTAATATAATATATAAAGATAATTTAAAAAATTAAATTTTTCTTT
This sequence comes from Leucophenga maculata, assembly GCA_035044805.1. NCBI lineage: Eukaryota > Metazoa > Arthropoda > Insecta > Diptera > Drosophilidae > Leucophenga > Leucophenga maculata. The sequence continues at coordinate 64,335 of JAWNNP010003177.1, forward strand.
TTTTCGTTAAAGTAATTGTGCCTACCAGTGTAGATTAAATACAGTGTTCCCCATATATAACGAATTTGAAGTCAATGGATGTAAAATATTAAAAAATTTTAAGAATTTTCGTATATATTTGTATAACAGATGGATGGGAAATTGTGGATGGCCAAGTTTACAGTTTAAGCTGCAATTGCAATTCCAATATTTATGAAAAATGAGATTCGTATTCGTTTAGATATAAACGGACCGAAAATAATTCAACCATTTTTAGAAAATTAAAAGTTTTTTTATGGATAAGGCAAGCTGTGGCAGCATTTTATTGGATTTCCTCGCAGTATATAGTTTATAGTTTATTATTTCAATTTTCAAAATAGTTTTGTTTGAATTTTGTTTTTTTTTTTTACATCAAAAGGTTCCATTGGGTAGTCTCCTTACAAAAATTCTAGCAAATATCTAATAAAAAATCCATAAATATTCAAATCGAACGTCTAGAAAAGTTAGCCTACATACAAATATGCCCTTCTTCCGGAATTTTCCTAAAAAAAAATTTGGTTGTTGTTTAGTTTGGCTTGAAACGAATAAAAAAAATTTGTATCTTATACTAATCCCAATCACCATAAACACTTATGATTCATTGAAAGTGCAGGCTATTTCGAAGTCGTGCATAGTCGACTAAAACTATGTATATATGACATTTTAATTTGTGACAATAAATCTAAATATTAAATGATGCTCAACGATTAACCATGCCAATGAAAAGAAAATCAATGTACAATCTGCGCTATTTCACAATTTATAGCAGTTTTACTCCAAACGAATTTTATTGCACGCAATAAATAGTTTGGAATATTTTTTTTTTTTTAACCAGCGAATAATTTAGTCGAAATAAATCATTTATAATACTTGTAATATTTCTTTACTAATTGGACATATTTTTCTAACGATTTCCATAAATTTTTGTTGAAGATTTTTATGCTTAACATTGGGCTTAATGGGCTTAGCACACATAAACCAACATCCTTTTATATATATTGCAAGTAAGACTTGAATATTTTCGAAAATTTAGAAAAGTTATATAAAATTTTTCTACTTAATTTTTCTTTAAAACAAATTGGCGAACTGCTGTTAGGCCCTCAACTATGAACAATATATAAAATATTTACTTATATAAATATGTAAAAGGCATTTTCATTGACTGACTGACTGACTGACTGCCTGCCGCCTGTATGACTTACGGTCTGGTCTGCCTCCAAAAATATATTCGAAACGTGCCAAAAGTTCACCGATTTTCCAATATTTAATTTTCTCTTTTTCCGCATCGCTCCTTTTGCTGCTTATTTTATTCTTTTTCGGTGTACATGTATGGACGACGTTTTAGGCTGTTTTTCCAATTTTCATCCCGACTTCTGCCACATTTGACCAGCTGCGCACAAGGCAAAACTTATTATACAAACAAAGAAACGATGGAAAAAAAAAATGAAAACGAAAAAAAAAATGAATATGTCGAGAGATTTGCTACACTTTAAAGAACAAAAACCCACACACACACACACACACACACACACCCATATGTCATACATTATCCCACGCACACTTATATGTAGATACACACACACATACGCTGCTTTGAACCCTGGAAAATGTCTTAACTTTTTTTTTTTTTTTTTTTTTTTGCCTTAGCTTATTGTTGTATAAATACCTTTTCTTTTTTAATGCCATGCCATGTCGCCATATTGATGCAGCGAGTTGCCTTCAATTTGTAAGCGCTTTAGCAGCAGAAAAAGAACCTCATGGGAGAATAGGCAACATATTGATTTAATCGCTTTTAATCGTTTATTAATTGATATTAGTTAGATTTAAGACTGTGCACATATGTTGCAGATGTTGGAAGGTACTTAAATAATAGGCGCCTAGCTTCCATAAATAATGGAGCAAGAATTATGCAAATAAATGTAATTGTTTTTTTTTTTCAAAAGAGGCGTACGTGTGCATATTATAAATCTTTTATAATAGCATCTTACCTATTTCTAAGTATATTCATTTTTTGCAAGTGTATGTAACAGCCGAAGGAAGTCGCTGCTGCTCCCTTAAAGTACTTGATCTCTAATAAAAATTGTGTAGTCAATAGTGAAATGTCCGTCCGTCCTGTTGCTGTCGGCGGGACTATAAGAGTTAGTAACTTCAAATTTTTATTTGTAAAAGCAGTGTGTGATGTGAGTCAAGCATTTATTAACAGTCATCTCCGTCTATTAGGTGTAGCGCCGACTTCAATAATAGTCCTTCTTAATCTTCTTATTGGACGCCTATGTGGCAAACTCTTTGCAAGTCTATTGGCATGATTTGGCAGCCTGTGTGGTGAATGAATTCTTATTCTATGATGTTCAGAGTCAAGTCCAGGTGTAGTGTTATGTTATGTTGCGGTGTAGTGTTATGTTGCTGTAATCTCACGAAGACTTCTATTTTGCAGCTTTTGGATTCGCTGCCTGTATGTTTTGGCTGTAAGCCCCTTTCCAGCGTCACACCTAGGTACTTTTCTAAGTATGAAACACACATTTATGCACTTTCCTGCGTAAAATTTAATATTCCATCGCTTGGTCCAATGCTCCAGCTTGTGGACATATTCCTGCACGCCGCCTGCTGCATTTAGCGTTGTATAGAATTGCGACGTCGTCTACATAAGATGCCAATATGACTTTCTTGGGTAACATTATTTTCTCATCGGGTACAGGGAGATCGGTAGTGAACAAGGAGTACAGCAACGGTCCCAGCACACTTTCTTGTGGAACTCCGGCTCTCACGGAATGGACAGTTGAGAGCTTCTCTCGCACTTTCACTTAAAAATGACGGTCTTCCAAGTAAGACCGTATCATTCAGTAGAAAGGGGATGGAAGGGTAGTCTGGATTTTCGTTAGAAGACGTCCACAAAAACTCCATTGCAGTATTCCTTTTCAATAAACCCTTAAAATGTTGTTCACTAACCTGTGAGCTTGCTCAACTCTGCCATGACCATGCCGAAAACCAAATTAATGCTCAGCTAGACTCGCAGCTCTATTAACCGCGTGGCAAAAATTCTTTCAAAAACATTCAACAGTGAAGATAGAAGGCTTATAGGACAATATGAGCTAGCAATATCTTCAGGCTTGCCAGGCTTATGTTGCATAGTGATCCTCGCTAGTTTCCACTTGCTAGGGAAATGTTGCATCCTCAACATTGTGTTAAATATTAATGTTAAATAAAGAAACGCACGCCAGGGCAATGCCAAATTCTGTCGTGACACGGGGCTTTGTTGCTGGACAAACCCCGTATGACTCCTATGATTTCTTCGGGACGAACAGCTCTCATTGGAAAATCCATTTGAAGAGGAACTTCAAGAAACTGCATTACTCTGGCTACATCATTCTCTTCAGCAAGTGAAAACGATGTGAGCCTGGCCTCCAAATTAGTTGCGAAGATGTTAGCCTGATTTTCCTCGGATTTAGCCAGCACACCATAGGTATCCTTAAAAGGGACCAGCCGGAGAGCCTGCCTTTTGGTCGCCTTTGTTGCCTTCCAAAGTGAGTAGTTGGCGTCAACGGTGTAGTCTATCCTTGCCAGCTTCTGTTCAAAGAACTGAGCAGCAGCAGCTATTTATATTCATTCCAGAAAATAGTCAGATTGGCAATAATGAATTGGGACTACTTCTCCCTTGGAGAAATAAGTTAAGCTGTTGATAAAACAAAGCAAGTTCCAAGCATCATCACTAACAAGAGTAAGATGCGATGGCTGGACTGATGAAGATTTGTGAAACTTCTCACATCCATATTATGCTACTTTCCTAGAGAAGACTGACTACAACTGCTGCAGCCAAGAGGAATTCCTTCGAGCATCATGAAGATCCACCAGAGCTACAACCAATAATCAAGATGTCTACAAAGTAAATGAAGAGCATAACAAAAATTGTCACTTTTTGCAGAATCACAGACCGCAATAAACGTGCACATTTGATAATGCGCGAAGTTATTGAAGAAAGCTATTGAGCAGCTGAGGTCGATTGAGTTCGATCGTTTGCAGTGCATGGTCAACTGAACTATTGCAGTATGTGCGATCTGAACTTGCATGGTCATATTTCGACTCAACGCACATCTAATGATCATTCAATTGACGACACACTTTGACTAGACACCCATTTGCTAACTGCCCACTATTTAAAGAAGGCTGTTGAGAAGCATCTTAAGTTTGGCGAGCATAAACTTCATGGGGATGATAAAAAAGCTAGCTATGAATGGTGCTCTTGCTGCCGATAATGAATCTTCTGCTGAAGTAAAGTGAGTGGGTGACAAAGGTGAAGCTGATGCTAATGTTGCTGTCAGCAATAATAAGTTGCCGAAGGTCATCAAGCTTCTGCTGGAATAAAAAAGGGTGATTCTGCCGCTACTATTGCTGATGAAGAAGAGACCTCAGTAAAACTGGCTGTCACAGTGATTTATATGAAAAACTTTTTAATGACAGCCAATATAAATTTTTACGACGTGTTAATTTCAAGCCACAACAATGACAACGCAACACAAACAAAAATTTCTCTAACTCTTGTATGCAGTCCTCCACGACATCAAGTCAAATGTGAGGATTATATGACACTAATCAATTCGCACTGTCACAGATTTCATGTCATGGGCGGCGACTTTAATGCCAAAAATACGCAATGGGGATCACGTTTGACGACTACGAAAGGGCGTGAACTACTAAAAGCTATAAACCGAACTGCTTGTAGTCATATTTCCACGGAAAATCCATCATACTGGCCAACGGACATCTTGGTGCTCCAAGGTATCAACCCATCTAAAACTACAATCGTTCCTTTGTCTAGGAAGTATAAGTTGAAGTCATTAAGCCAATATGGGGTGAATGGCACGCTGATAGAATTCTCCAAGGAGTAATATTTGACAAACGTACCACATGGAAGACTCACTTAGAACATGCAGTGAGGAAAGCTACTATGCCAATGATGACTTGCAGAGTCATTGCCGAAAAAAATTGGAGGTGAGCCCCAAAATAGTTAAATAAATGTACCTCACAATGGTCAGACCTATAAGAACATATGGTGCCATTGACTGAGCGGATAGGGCTAAATTGACAACAGCTAGCAAACAACTGAACAAAATTCAGAGGTTAGCTTATATATTTATAACAGGAGCAATGCGAACCTGGCATTACACGTGCTACTACATCTAATGCCGCTGCATCTTCATATCCAACAACAGGCTGACAGAGCCATTGCTAGGGTAGGAAGAATTAACATTGATAGGAAGACCTGTATCAGGAATCAAACAAATGTTAATATGAAAGACGCCCACATATTCCTGCAATACCCTAGCGACAACCTAAGCATAATGAACTACTTCATCAGAAGATTTAAAGTAGAGCTCAGCACTAAAGAAGAATGGGGGAACATAACGCTGAACTACAATATCAAACCAGGGGCAATTAGCTGGTATACAGATGGCTTCCTAACAGATGAAAGAAGTGGCGCAGGAGTCTTCGGACCTCGCACTAAATACTACTGCGGCCTCGGACCAGAAACAGTGCAGCAGGGCTGGATGAGTGGTTGTAGGTCAGCTACTGTTAGGGCACAATAGACCTGTAAAGGTCGCAGTGCCTACTACCTAATAATAATAATTCAAAACTTCGTGCCATAAAAATTGGTGTTCCTCCAGGTAGCATACTTAGTGCGCTACTATATTTATTATATACCCAGAATATCCCACACATGAATGGAACTGCTATTGCTACATTAACTGATGACACCTGCAACACTTGCAGTTGGAAGAGATGAAACGGCAGCAACTGAAAAGCTCCAAAACGCAATAAACCAAATTTTCATTTAGATACGAATCTGAACGATTAAATTTAATAAATAATAAACAAATTTGCTACCTCCCGTTGTTTATAGATGAAATTCAAATACCATATTCCAATACTGCAAAATATCTGACTTTCGATACAATACTTCGTTGCTCCGAGGTACATACGTCATGGCGATCTTCAACGTGACATGGATGTCGATATGGTCGTCATCAAAATAAAAAAAATGTGCATAGACGCAAAAATCACGAATAGATAACCATGCCAACAAAGAAGCATCGTCGCTACTGCAAAGTGCAGATCTTTGAAGACTTTTAAAAAGAACGAAACCATGCGGCTTAGCTGAAATCCTATAAACAACGAACCTTTAGTCGCTGTAAAATTGACAAGGATTCATAATTTCTTTTAAATTAGGTGCAGTAAGAATTTTCAATAAATAATGAAGAGATATAAAAAAAACAAGTAAGAAAATCACAGTCGGGCGTAACCGACTGTAAGAGGCCCTGTACCAGTGCAGGTCGCCTAACAAACACATTAAATGTTCCCCTAGCTTATGACCAAACACATGACCACTTCTCACTGCACGACTAAGTGCCTTTTAAACCATTTTTTTTATGTATGATTCAATTCAAATTCAATTGCTTATAAAATCGTCATTTATTATCCGATTTTGATGAACTTTTCGGATTTTTGCTAAGAAGGACGATATCTCTATACTGGCATACTTACTTTTTTTTGTGCCGAAGAAATTTTTACCCTTGGGGGTGATTTTATGGGGAAGGGGGGGAGGGGCAAAATTTTAAAATAAACTTGTGAAATTCCGGAGCAGTCCTAGTCGAATGCAAAAAACACGAAGTCTCTATCTATTACCGTTTCCGAGATCCTTTCGTTCATACGGACGGACGGACAGACGGACAGACGGGCATGTCTATATCGACTCCTCTATCGCTCCTGACCATAATGGGGGTAACCAATAGGCTCTTGTACCTTCGGTACAGGGCCTAAATATACATGTGTTGAGAAATTTATGTTTAGGCAGGCGGCCAGTAGCCATGCCAATTAATTTCAGTAGAAATTTTAAATTATTTAAAATAAACTTATTATATCTTACAGGACTATGGATAATTTAAAGCGTAATTTCCAACAAAAATAAGCGTTTTTACAATTTTTTACTCCTTCTAAAAAATTGCGTTATTTCTGTGATAGGCTTTTCATTCGACCAAAATACCAGTTGGTAGCCCAATTAATATATTTTGCTTGTACAGCATTGCATTGTCGATTCTATACCAGCAATAGTCGATAAATTAATGTTGAATTACAAAATTTATTCAATCAACATCAACACGAATTAGGTTGACTGTGTAGCATAGCAAATGCCAGAACACTAGCCAGCCAACATGAAAGACAATGCAATGCACCAACAATTAATGAAGTGGCGATTGGCAACGATAATCATCGCAGAGATGGTAATGTGAGATCGCTCATAAGATGCATAGCAGTATTCAATTTTGGTCTGGCAAGTAGATAATCATTTAAACATCAAAATGGGAAATCTGCAAACACATAAGGCGAACAATACGAAAGCCAATGGCATGAACTGCTATTCACATCGAGAGAAAGACATGTCGGCAATTATTTCATCAATACATTGTCGATATGTATTCAAAAATGGAGACCGAAATAGTTCTTTGCATTTGATTGAATCAAACCAAACTGTGCTCAGAAGAATATATTCATTTACGAGTTGCAATTGCTACAGATGGCTTTCCTTATGAACAGGAAAAAATGTGCATGGAAGCTCACAAAAGCTATATTCGCGCAAGTGGACGTCCACATTTTCAAAGCATTTAAGTGCGATGAAATTATAGAAATTTTTTTGCCTGAACAATCGTCTTGCGATCGCATGTGCTATCTGAGTGTAAGGCTCTGAGAGAAGCTGGCATGAAGAAGGTTTTAAACAATTTGGTTTGTAGAGCATCGAAAAAAAAAAAACTGTGGATTAAATGTGACCAGCCCCAAATTGTCATCAGATACCCAACCAATTGAACTATTTAAGCACCTTCCAAACCAAACCATTCTGCGTTTTATATTTGGTCTTTGAAATGCTTCAACTCATAAATAATATAGCTGAGCTTTCTATATTATTTATGAGTTGAAGCATTTCAAAGACCAAATATACAACGCAGACCGATTTGATGTGGAAGGTGCTTCCTGACAGAGAGTATATTAGCAAAACTGCATACACAGCTCCGGGGAGCAGAGCAGTAACGGCCAGAAAAATTTTTCTTCCATGCACAAATGCAACCTGTCAGCAGAAAGTCAAATCATTGGACGTGCAAAAAAAGCCGATCTCAGTAGACTATCGAAAGTCTAAAAGTAAGGAATGATGACATCAATCAGTTATTAAAAACTTGAACAGTAAGGAATGTTGTTTCATTTTTAATATGCTTTCTTGGAAACACGAAATATTCGAAAGCTTTTATTAGAAGGTTTCAATGGTACAGAGCCAAATCAAGGCGAAAATAAAGATTTTTCAGAAAAAAACAAAAAAAATTTCATGACATACAGAGTTTACTATACTTGTTCATTTAGTTGATATTCCATTAATTTTAAGAAACCGAAATTTTGAGAAAGAAGCCGAGGATATTGAAGAATCAGATAATGACGACCAAGGCGAAATCTAGATATCCAAATCTATAAATGCTGCTGAAGCTATTTTCGATAAAACATGGGCTGAAGCCAAATATACTTTGATTGCGAATTCTACGCGAAACAGCGATCCAAAAGTAAATTTTTGTACATTCTTCCAATAAGTCAGGAGCTTTCGTAGTACAAAGACGCGCCAGTGAGGAAATGCCTTCCTTGCATGAAGCCACCAACAGGCTCGAATTGATTGTGGTTTTCTCTATAAATCTTGGTCTTTGAACTGGTCATTAGCAGGTTTGGAGGAAGTTCTTTCCTTAACTTTAGAGCGGATGCGAGAGGCAGGTGCTAACAGCAAACTGTTCTTAACTCAAATTCTAGCTACCGGGACTTAAGAGACACACTTTCCATTAGATATATGCGCAGTGTCGTCTTATTTATCTTGTCTTCAACAGCTTACGATGACCAGAGTTTCGCCTCGAAGACCAGAACACCTACGGGACAACTTCTGCCACCGGATGTTAACATGGCTACATATCACCGGTAGCTCGATCTAAACCTCGAGATCCTTCCCACTCAAGACATTTACACAGGAACTTATTTAATATGTTCGACTCTGCTGCCAAATAATTGCTATATTCAAAAGTCTAACGCAAAAACCCAGGCTGCAAAACAGTCTTTCCCAAGCTATTGCAACATTGCTGCATTTGAAGAGTAGACTTAGGATGCAGTACTTCCGCATCGGGCATCATAGAGCAGAGTCGGTTGGCAATAATATCAGCCGTTGACGCTGCAGAAGCAGAATGCCATTGATCGCTTCCTGCAATATGTAACTTTATGGAATCTGGCTAAGAGGTAGAAACTGCTCCAAAATATCTTTCTGGTCCTCATCTTCAACGCAGTATTGAGACTAGGACACACTCCATCACATTAGAATCGGTCGGAATCTGCAATCATATACACCAATCCGGCTATTTTCCAAAGTTGCAATGCTCTACAAGATGTGCCTCCTAACAAGAATACTTGGGATCGAGAAGGTTAAGAGAAGGATACCAAACTTTCTGTTTGACTTCCGTAAGTCCCATTATATTCCGGAACAATTGAATAGGGTAATAAACTGCATCCAAGACAGATATCAAGTCACAGAGTGTGTGTTGGCGTCTTAGCTTGATATAAAACAGGCCCTTGATAGAGTGTGAGGTGATGGCCTCCTGTTTACACTAAAGCTGCCACCTCAGCTGTTCTTTTAAGCACAAAATTATTTGAACGACAGGATCATCGGAGTTATGAGTAAGAACCAGCAGGGCTAGTGTGGCGCACAAGAAACTAGGAAGAACGCTTCAATCACTGTTCACCAGCGATATGCCCAAAAGCACTTCTCTTCTTATAAATGACCTGCAGGATCTAATGTTACCGTTTTCCGACCGATGTGCTCCAACTATATTTTCGAGAGCTGTGACAATGGGCAAAATTTCTGTTATAAACGCAGACATGACTGCCCGGTAGTCTAACTGCAGGAACAGCTACTCGATCACCACATATACCTAAGGGGAACAAGTAAATTAATGCAAGAATATGGCTGCTAGATCGCATTTTCCTATTCACCAAGCAAAGGTCCTCTGATATAAAAAATATTAAAAAGGCAACCAAATTGGCTGACGCATGAAAATCCTATCATTTTGAAGAAGAAACCTTTAAAACACTTTACACAATAAATTGTGCTTGAGTTGTAAACTGTCAAAAAAGGCAAAAGGAAGCCTTTTGTTAAATGTAATCTCCTTTTCTCGCTGTAAATACAATGTCATCAAAATGTTGCTACTGCTGCAGCCAGCAATCAAATATAAATTTTGTATACTCAAGTATGAACATCATAACTATTGGTAAATCTGTATAAGTATGCACACACACAAGCAACACATAGTTATTCTATATACATATATGTATGTATGTATATGTCTGTACATGTCAGTATACTATTTGGTTGATGTATCGAAAAGCACTCTCGTATATTGCAATTCTTCAATGGAAAATGCCGAAAGAACGAAGCATGAATCAATCAAAGTTGCACTTTGTCATCCATACATATATATATATATATATATATATATATATGTATATAAAATTTTTTACCATTCTACCGCCCAGCCTGCTAGCATGCCGCCCACTCCCCACAACACGACGCATTGGTGATACAATCGCCCGCATGCCAACTGAGCATGTACAATATCATTTTCATTATTCAGGGGCGTTCATGCATGAAAATTTTAACAGTCGACAGCAAAGATAAATGCAGTCGCACACGCATCATCAAACCATAACATGCCATACCATGCCGAACCTATTGAATCCCATACCATCCCACAGAATTTCAAACCGATTGCATGCCATCTGAACCGATTGCATCTGCAACATGCCCCAAACAAAATGAACGTGAGCACAAGAGTGCGAATAATGTGCATACATTCATACTCACACTCGCACTCGCACTCGCACTTGTACTATACAAAATATATGCAATCGTTTCTAAAACAAATAGCTGAATGGTATAGTATAGGGCGGGGAGGTGCTGAAACAAAAATAAAAAATAAGGAAAATAGAAAAATCGCTTTGCCAACTTACAGTCATAGTAGTCAAATCGATCCGCTTCGCTGGGATTGTTGCTGCCCATAATTTTTGTGAAAACTGCAAAGAAACAAAATGTTCCGAAGGGAACAAAAGAATAGAAAAGAAAAGAAAAGCAAAAAGAACAAAATGTTGAATCTGTTGAATTTTGGAGAAATTATCAAGAAAATAAAAGAAATTGCTATTACACTTCGATAGCACCGAAGCTTTGATAACCTTCACATATATACATAGTTCTTGTTGCACAGTTATAGGTAGACTAGGGCAGGGTAGAGTAGGTTTTGCACGTTATAACAATTTGATTTAATATTCTTGTTTCTAGCTTATATAAATTCCTAACATAATGTCTGATCAGATTTCTATTGTTACTTGGCACCCAATTTCGCTTGATTTATTATTGAAATATTTGCAGTGTAGCAAAGAGGTTAGAGCAAGTTACTCTCCCTAATCTCCGCCAAGAAGCATTCAATTGATAACACAGGCACAGTGCTCAAGGTCAGACCAAGACAGTTTTTTGTTGTGTGTGTTGGGTTCGCTGCAACCGCTTTCATGTAACATAAATTCAAAAAAAAAACCTAAATATTTGAACCCAAAATTTTGAATTCAAGAAAATGTCTGATCTCTAAGTCCTATCACGTCTACCTAATGTTTTTCATGTCGATTGTATGTTATCTTCTTCGCTTCAACAGCTTGTCATCAATTCACCGTGTATAAGCTGTTCCTCGTAGATATCGAATAGGTTTGTATTAGTATCCGCTGTATGCTCAGATTCATCAACGATGCTAATCCGAGACTTCGGGCTATGCTCACCATTGTCCCGCTCAGACGTACATGAGTGCGTGTGACAAAATTTGCCTAACATGCAAGTCAAGGTCTACTTGGCAGTACATGCCCCTACCTCTGAGATAGACCTAAAATTTCAAATCTTCGTGAAGTGAGCGAGCGTTTCGTTGGTAGCGTCCGCCTCACATTATTCTCGCAAACGAGTCCGCTGGGTTCGTTTGCAGAAGCTCAAATTGTAAATAGGAAAGTTTTTAACCGCCATTAATTTGGGAACGGCCAACAAGGATTCTTGCGCAACTAGCCCAAGCAGCTCACAAACCTTCGCTAAACCACGAATATCCTGAGTAATCTCTGTATATCCCTCCTCAATTAAAGTTTGGTGCGCTGGACTTGAGATCCGCTACCCTATGATGACGACCCCCGCAAACTATATAAGGACTACGATAAATGGATATGCACCTGGAATGTCCTAACCCTTATAAGGAATAGTGCAAATATCCAGCTGGTTCATGTCCTCGAAAGAAGCAAGGCAGGCATCAATGCAATCCAGGAGTTGCAATGGACAGAAAAGTGTTGCTCTAAAAAAGCATCCTCTGACATCAAGATAAAGCTGCCATGAAAACACAGATTTAAATGCGGTTTCGTGGTGAGTAGCAAACTAAGCCTAGTCTCCAAATTTACGCCTGTTGACGTGCGCCTAACCGCAATACTCATCATGGCGCACTCCCCGATGGAAGAGAAGGACGACGATGAGTTCTATGACAGCTTGGAACGTTTATATGAGCGCTGTCCCAAACGCGATGACAAAATCGTGCTTGGCACTTTCAACGCAAAAATTGGGAAGGAATAAATCTTTGACCCAACCCAACCGTCGGACAAATTTAATCTACATGACACTACCTCCAATAATGAATACTGAAGGTCGGAACATGGTTGTTAGCAGGACCAAGTTTCAACACCGCAACATCCACAAGGCAACTTGGCTGAGTCCAGATCAGATTACACGTAACCAAATTGATCATGTTTTGATTGACGAAAGGCAAGCATCGAGCGGGTTGGACGTGTGAACGTTATGTGGTCCCAACATCACCTAAGACAACTATAATGTCGCAGCCAACAAGCAAGGCTCAGAGTAGTGCACGCCGCACGTTGCAACATGCAACGAAAGCTAGACGTCGACAAACTGCAATGACAACATACCTCCGAAGCCTTCTCAAACACGCTTGTCGTCTTCTCAAGATATATTCGTATGTGAGCAGTGGAACATATCACCCGCTCCATGGATAGGGCTGCCAAGGATGTCATTGGTTATACAAAACCTGTGAATAATTCTTGGTACGACGAGTAGTGGCGCAATGCTACTACAGAGAAGAACGCTTCCTATCAGCGAATTCTTCAGTCGGGAGCAACGCGAGCTGTTAGAGAGCGATATCGAGATCAACTGAGAAAGAAGAAACGCCTTCTCAGATATAAGAAAACGGAGCAAGTAAGGCGGGAGTTTGAGGATGTTGAGATGTCATGTGACAGAAATGAAGCTCGAAAATTTTATCAACAGGTCAAGCGTCTGACTAAAGGTTTTTAACCCGGAGAAACTTTCTGTTCGGATGAACAGAAAACACTGCGAATATAAAGAAGTCATTTTTCTAAACTAGGCGCAGTCGATGAAGCGCACAATTCCGCCGATAGAAAAATGACACCGGAACCAGCAGTTAATGATGGAAAATAACAGAGCAGCAGGCTCTGATGGGGTGCCAGCTGAAATATTTAAGACCGGCGGCGAGGAGTTGTTTAGGAGCCGATTGGAGTCTCAGTGTTCTCTGTCCTATCTTTAAGAAAGGAGACCCCGCTGCTTGCGCCAACTTCCGCGGAGTAAGTCTTCTTTCCATTTTCTGCAGGATTTTCGGTCCTATTAGAGTCGGTGACGAGTTTAGGTGCCGTATGAACCGCGAGCTGTACGAGCTACTCGATGAGGTTGACAAAGTCCAGTGCATTAAATTCTAGCGGCTGCACTGGGTTGACCACTCCATTCAAATAGATGAAAGTGCTCCAGCACGCATGGTTTATATGGGGGGCCCAAACTTGATTGGTGCACGACGAAATTGAGGACGACCGGGCATGCGTTGTTATGACTAGGTATGGAGTGATCTCACCGTACTTTGCATTCATAAAAACTGGCGCCAGCGCGCACAAGACTACAACCGATGGTGCGGCTTGCTAAATTATTGAAGCCAGTCGCCTCATTAATACTTGTGTGTGGTAAATTGCTCCACAGAATGCACTATATACAGGTGAAGATTTCAATGCATGTGCGGGCGCCTATACAGGAATTTTCTTAAAAGAAGCAATATTTATGCACTTGGCATTGAAAATATTAGTTTCACGCTGCGTATTCCACGTAAATTCAAATCGTAAAATCTTTTTGAACATTGAAAACAAACCATTTCAACGATTACTTTTCGAAACAGGGAGGAATATTTCTTTTGTTGATGCTAGTTGGTACCTGCAAATATTTCGCAACACGTTTCGTATGCTTTTAGTTCAACTAATAGTCACGGGATTTCTCAATTTTTAAAATATAAAAAAAAAAAAACAACTAAAAGTATGCAATATTTTTTTTACAAACTTCTCCCATTTTGTATGAATAAAATGAAATTAATTAATTTAATTAAATAAAAATCAATTAAATTTAATTTAGTATATTGAACCATATCCATAAAGGTATATTCTAAGCTTGAGATACTCTGTCACAAATTATTACCACAAAAGGCAATCCAAGATATAACGTATTCTAAATTGGGGAAGTCATCAATTCGCACCAATAATAAGAATTTTATTATCAGTTCCCAAATAAAACAGAATTAGCACTGAAGTCGAGTATACCCTACCTCGAAATAAATTGTACTCTTTGGAATCTTTAATTTGTAATCGTGATTTATTTCTATTTGGTTTATTTTTATAATATTTTTCCTATACGAAGTCAAATAATCAGAAATACTTAGTGTATTCGAAAATAAAGAAAAAAACTAATCTGGAGAATGGTTTTGTAGGAACTATGGAAGCATATGACAACAAATTAGCAACCGATTCAAGAAGACGATAACCTTGAAATACATCTTAGAAGATTTCTTAGGCTTGACTCATAGAATCGGACTCATTTATAATTGTGTTGTAAAAAAACGATATAGTCAGGCTACAATAGATCGGCAAAGGTGGCCTGGCCACGAAGATTGGTCAATGCAAATTTCGGGCGACTTGTAACTTTGTCGTATGGAAGGGAAAAACAGAAAGCAGTTGCTTACAACCACGAATTGCAACTACGAAGGACAAGCTGCTGCAAAGGACTTTATGCAAAGTATTGGCGAATACGACTTAAGTGATGATCAGCGCAACTTAATCAAACACAAACTTAAGCAATTTATCGATTTCATAAATTATAATTTGCCAAAATGCAACAAATTACTTGAACCCTTTAAAGGAAAGCATTCGCAGTGGCTTGCATCACACATAAAAATTAAATTCATGGAAGAGAGACATGCCACGCGATCAACCTAGTCACAAACAAATCGTCGAAAGTTCCGTACTTCCTCTAGAATTTCTCGGACAAATTATACAAACGCAATAGGCTATCTCATGTAAGGAAATGCAGCCGATACTATGACAGACGTGCGGAGCATTACAAGTAGATTCTTTTGAACCACTGGTATCTACTCTGAATCTAAATGAACGACAAAGATTGATCCATAGAAAAAATCTGGTAAAAGAAGTCATAGCTCTTTTGGAATCTCCTGACGTTGAGCTTTCAAGAACAGAGACATGTGTCGGGTGAAGTAAGATCCTTTGAACAAGGGCACGAGCAAACGGGCGGTGTTCAGCTAGTAACTACATATCGCATATACCTTTCCAATGGTCCAATGTTCGTTAGCTACGGCTTACATTGGAGAGCACCTTATATGACAACTTATAGGTACTATATCCTTTTTTTAACCTGATACTACAAAATATTCGAGCTTTCCAAATAAAGGATGTTCCATTTGAACCGAGATATATACGCATTTTTCAATATCGTTTGAAAAGCCATAAAATATGAATAACAAAAGCAAATTTTTAGCACCGATTCGAATAGCACCTACCACTTGTAATGGTCCCAAATGAAGCTATATGCTCTATTTCATTTGAATTGAAGCAACATAAAAAATACAAACAAAAAAAAAAAATTTATTCACTCAAAAATCAGAGAAGTGCAGGATTTATGGATAAAGGGGTTGACCAAATTTGACATTTTGGCAAATAAACAACAACAATCAAAAAGTTTGTTTAAACAAAAACTGAGAATGAAGCGTAGGCTTATGTGTATGTTAAGTGCCAACCCTCTTAAAAAACGGGCTTAGCACATTCGTTGAATACAAGTAATCAAAAGAAGGAATAAGAAAATCTAAATATTCAAATTTGAAGGCTCTATCTCTTATAGTGCACAAGTTCTCGATTATCAAACGCACATACAAACAGACGGACATATCTATATCGAACCGACTTTTGATGCTGCTCAAGAATATATTGTATGTATAAACCATATGGTATCTATCCATATATTTGCTTAAAAAAATAACCGAAAAAATCAAAAGTTGTTTAGGTTAGCATAAAACATGAAGGTGCTGCTGGAATTCCCACAACTGATTTGGTTTGAATTGAGCTATGCTGGCGTATTTTTTTGTTTTTGTGTTACAAAATTTGTTGACAAACAAGAACAATACTTTATTTTAGCACATATGTGTAGGGTATATACGTTTTGTTAAAGAAAATGCAACGCGCAATGCAATTCAATTCAATTAAAATTGCTTAGCGGCATAATCCATTGCAATTGGAATGGAGTTATAGGAAAAGCAAGTTGCTGGCTGGCTGGCTGGCTCCATTGGAAATTTAAGTTTTCGGATTTGCGATTTTCTTTCGAAATTTATTGTTTACTGTTGTTGTTATTTGTAAAATACGCCGGACTTAGCTTAGACGATTACTTCATAAAACTTACATTTAGCGAAGCTATTCCGAAACCGCACAAAGCACGATTTTGAACGTGCAATTTGTTGCGCCAAATCGTCGTCGTCGTTGTTGTTGTCCTGCCCTTCGATGGCCTCCACCTGCTGTTGCAATTGCTTTATACGTTGCACGTCGTCTGCGTCGTCTGTGTCGATGCCGCTTTTCTGCAATTGTCCCTTGTGCTCTAACAGCTGACCAATGTTGTCGTTGTTGTCATTCACCACGGGCACCAAGTCGCCGACGACACTTCCGTTTCCGTCACACCCTTCGTCGTACCGTACCGTATCGTACGCTTCGTGTTGTGCGCCGTTTTGTATGCAATTTATTGCCACAGTCACGCAGCGTCGTCGATTTTGGTTTTGCTGTTGGCGTTGGTGATTATGATTATCGTCGCTTTGATGTTGCTGCCGTTGCTGTTGCTGTTGCTGATGTCCGTGTCGATCTGAACACTCGCCTAATGGTATTGCAATGTAATTTGGCACATTGCTATTGTTGTTGCATTCGTTAGTGTCATTTCGCCCATTTGTATGGTAGGTGTGACTAAAAGTGACACATTCAACGCTGCTTTGATCTATAAAATGAGATTGTGGAGAAATGCAAAGAATTATTTGTTTTGTTATTTTAGGTTTGGATAGACTGTTATACGAATGTGTTTTGTTACAAACTAATTGCAAAATGATGAATGGCTTTCCAAGTTTATAAATAAACGAGAAGCATAAATACTCTTTACACTTGCCCATTTAAGCTCAGATTTTAGTATATGATTTGGAAGTATTTTACTTAAATTTAACAATTTTGAATTCAATTCTGAACAATTCAGAATTAGAAATTTCTGACAAATGAGTGACCTTGCAGACAGCTCATAAGCAATTTCTCATCTGCAAGACAAGCGTAGTTGTAACATATTACTCATCGGTATGGAAGCGCTATTCAAAGTATCCGTCTGTCTGTCTATCTGTATTAGTTTCAACGTGGAGAAGCGGCATCCAAATTTGTGGTACCGCTTCAAGGTCAAATCGCAAATGGATACAGAGACTACAGAAAGTCATACGCTCAATTACCGGCTGTGAGTGGTACATCCGCAATTCTACTTTGACAGAGACCTGAATTTTAAAACTATTGTAAAGCAAATTCTCTTTTTCTCGGGCATCGGGCGTGTTGGACGTGCGAACGTAACGTGGTCCCAACATTGACTCGGACCACTATCTTGTCGCACCCAAGGTACGCACTCGGTTCAGCGTAGTTCACGCCGCTCGTTCAAATATGCAACGAAAGCTAGACGTCGGCAAGTTGTAAACAAAACAGGCCCTCGAAGCCTTTTCAAACATACTCTCCCGACTGCTCCGGGAAACATCTCCGCTCCTGATTGGTTATACAAAACCTATGAAGAATTCTTGGTACGACGAGTAGTGTCGCAATGCTACTGCAGCGAAGAACGCCTCCTATTAGCGAACTCTGCAGTCGGCAGCAACGCGAGCAATTAGAGATCGATATCGAGAGAAACGGAGTGAGGAGATACGCCTTTTCAGAAGCAAGAAGCAGGTGCAAGAAAGGTGGGTGTTTGAGGATGTTGAGATGTTACGTGACAGAAATGAAGCTCGAAAATTGAAAAGGTCAAGCGTCTGACTGAAGGTTTTAAACAAGGAGTTACTTTCTGTACGGATAAAAATGGAAATCTGCTTACGGATGAACAGAAATCACTGAGTTATGGAGGAGTCATTTTTCTAACCTACTCGGAGGCGATGAAGTGCACAAGTCCGCCGATAGAGAAATGACACCGAAACCAGCAGTTAATGATGGCACTATTGTAGAGCCATCGGACTATAACGAGGTCAATTCAGTTATTAAAAAGCTGAAAAATAACAAAGCAGCAGTCTCTGATGGGCTGCCAGCTGAGTTATTTAAGACCGGCGGCGAAGAGTTGATAAGGAGTATGCACCAACTTTTATGCAAGATATGATCCGATGAACGCATACCCAATGACTGGAATTTTAGTGTTCTCTGTTCTATCTTTAAGAAAGGAGACCACGCTGTTTGCGCCAACTACCGTGAAATAAGTCTTCTTGCCATTGGATATAAGATTCTGTCGCGCGTATTGTGTAATAGGCTGAAGCCATATATGGATTCCCTGATAGGACCATATCAGTGTGGCTTCAGACCAAAAAGGTCGACCAGTGACCAAATATTCACATTAAGCCAAATCTTGGTAAAGACTCGTGAGTTCAACAAAGACACACACCACATTCGACACGCCGACTGGATCGCAATTTTTCGACGCCCTGTCTGCACTAGGTATCCCGGCAAAGATTATCCGTCTTTGTATGATGACGCTATCTCACACAAATTGTCAGGGTGGGGAAAAACCGCTCCGACCCCTTTGATACCAAGAGAGGGTTCTAACAGGGCGATGCTCTCTCGTGCGGCTTTTTCAATTTTTTTTTTTTTAATGGAATACATTCTAGGCCAGTGGCCGTACATACAGAGTATATGGGACTCAATCTTCCAAAAGGAAGTGATGCTGCTCGCTTACACCGATGACATCGATATCATCGGCTCGTAGGACCGGCGAATCAGCAAGGCATTCTCAGAGATTGAAAAACAGTCTCGGCTCATGGGTCCAGCGGTGAATGAGGACAAGACGAAGTACTTGTTGTCTTCTCGCACTCCGTCAATGCGTCTTGGACGGCCAGTGACGATGGAGAATTTCAACTTCATTATTGTAGAAAACTTCGTCTATCTTGGATCCGATATAACCAGCAACAACAACGCCAGCCTGAAGATCAAGCGAAGAATCAGACTTGCAAGCAGATGCTTTTTTAGGCTGAGCAAGTAAATGAGAAGTAAAGCCCTCTCTCGACAGACGAAAATAAAGATCTATAAGACGCTGATACTCCCGGTCCTATTGTAAAACGCAGAGGCTTGGACCGTGATTGAGTCGGATGAGACAACATTGGGAGTCTTCGACTGGAAGATTCTTTGCACGATTTTCGGTTCTATTAGAGTCGGCGACGAGTTAATGTCCCGTATGAACCGCGAGCTCTACGAACTATTCGATGAGGTGCATAAAATTCCAGCGGCTACACTGGGCTGGGCACCTCATTCGAATGGATGAAAGAGCTCCAGCACGCATGAGGGCCCCAAACTTGATTGGAGGACGTCGAAATAGAGGACGACCAGGTATGGAGAGATATCTCCGTACTTGGCATGCAAAACGACTGGCGCCAGCGCGCCTTTCTAAATGCGGCCATGACCGGAAGACGGTTGACGGCCATTTAAGTAATTTCCTAATAATTTAGGTTATGTTCCAAAATGGTGGAGAGCTTTTATCCAGCGTTTGTAAAAGATTATATCATAACTTGTTCCTAAACGCTGATGATTTAGCCTAGCCTTTGAATTCAGCTAGATGCCGGTCGTTCTTATATATTTGTCAAGATAGCCTAAAAAAGTTTCGCTTATAAGAAACTGAATAGCTTGTGGTAGTGGTCTTTGGAACCTAGCAGGCCATGTTTTAGGAACTGAAATATCATTAGCTGAGAAAACAAGATTGACAAGGGTGGTTATCATTGACTTTATACCATTTATATCTATGGTTGATATATTGGAGACACTTAGAATTCCATTTATGTGTTGGCTGATGAGAATTCGCAAGCAATATTCGGAGTAGCGAGGAGTTTGATAAAAGATAATTTTAACGGGTAGGTGATCAGAACTAAAGTCTGTGGT
The DNA here is from genome assembly GCA_035044805.1 of Leucophenga maculata. NCBI lineage: Eukaryota > Metazoa > Arthropoda > Insecta > Diptera > Drosophilidae > Leucophenga > Leucophenga maculata. The sequence continues at coordinate 84,963 of JAWNNP010003177.1, forward strand.
AACTGTTGCGTTTGAAAAAAAAACTCAGCCAAATTTGTGAGAAAATAGTCCAGATTTCACGTTAATCTACTCGTATCGGAGAGAAATTAAAAAACTCAATGCTGCACCTAATTTCCTTACAAAATTCGTAAATATAAAGAATGACTATTTCTATCTTTCAATCGACATCACATCCAGCCACCAAACTATTAATATGCGCTGTGCAACAAATCCGCCCACATTAAACTTCTTTATATGTATTCTGTGTAAACATTGCAAAAGCATCAGCCAGCACACCTTGTAGCCAAATTTCTAACACAATCATTCATTATTCTAGTTTAAATAAAAATTTCCAAACCAATTTTATTAGTTCCGGTTGTGCCAGTAAATTATCATTCATAAACGATTTAAAATCAATGAAATTTATACTTTTGGGCAATAAAGAAATGTATAAAACAGACTCCCCATAATAAAACAAAAAAACCAAAGAAAATAAAATGTTTAAGAAGTAAAATTCAAGTATGGTACGAGTAGTATTCAGGCCAAGTCTTAAAAGTGCTTTTATAAACAAACAGCTCATAATTTTGCATAGCATAGGAACAGATGGTTCTTTTTATTTTCCAAATTTTAGCTTAAACAAAAAAGAGGAGCACACTGCAATCGAATGTGCTCGACTTAGAGTTACCCTGTAGCAACATGGAAGTTTAAATTTTTGTTGTGGAAATATATTTCTAACTGCATCCATGTGGGTTATTTTATTATGACTTCTGTAAGATATACCAAATCACATCAAAATGTTGTTCATACAAAAACACAGAAAAGGGAACATATTAGCATGAAACGAAAAGGAGTGTTGATATCTAGAAATGCAAGAAAAAAATATCAACAACAAAATAAATTTAAAATTTTGTACAAATCAGTAAATCTTCATACTTAAAGGTTTTCGGGATCGCTTAAAAAATGGCGGAACTAATATGGCGGACATAAAAATTAAAAATTTAAATAAAAAATGGGTTCGCTTATTACGAATTTGAAGTCTGATTTTAAAAATTCAAAATGGATGCAATATGGTGTTCCCGAAAACCCCTAAGTATGATTTTTTTCTTCCATCCCTAGATATAAACACACCCGCTGATCTAAAGGTTTATGCGAACAGTTTGGCATTGGGGCCTTTAATTTCTGCTAACAGCATAGTTTGTAGCTCGTCAGGATTTAGCTGTACAAGACTGTAAAAAAGGCAACACCTCTTTTTCCGAAAACGTGACGTGATGTAATGTTTTTGAGCACGCAGTCATGCTCAGCACGCAAAACACATTAGGAAAAACTATGTCCTTTTTCATTCGCAAAACCCATGCAGGGCAATGTTATTAAAGAGCTTCCCTAAAGTTTCCCCATTTGGGAAATTTTTCTTGAAGTAATATGCCACATGGTCTTTACCAATCTTTACCTTCTAGAACTAACAAAGTTTCTACAGGATAATAATATTGACATAGCATTAATATCCTAAACGCACATACAAGGATACTCGATTATATACAACAATTACCCTGACGGAACAACCCCACGGCGGTACTGCAATAAGAATAAAAAAGACTATTAGGTACGCAGAGCTAACAAACTTTGTCAAGGATTATATACAATCGACCACACTACTATTATCGGACAATTATGGGCATTTCACTGTATTAGCATTATAGAGTCCTCCAAGACACACCATATCTGTAGACCAATATATACAATACTTTAGTACTATTGGAGACAGATACATTGTGGCAGGGGACTTTAACGCCAAACACATACAATGGGCATCTCGCCTAACGAACACAAAGAGCCAAACATTTGTTTAAGGCGATTCAAAAAAAGAAAAGTATGCACTTAAGCACGGGAGATCCAACATACTGCCTGTGAGACTTAAATAAACTACCGGACCTCATTGACTGCTGTATAATAAGAAACTTTAATAACAAAGACTTACAGTTAAAGTCCAGATTTTAATTGTCTACTGAACACTCACCAACCGAGAGTTTCGAGAGCAACAAGAAACCTCATCAATAAAGTGATTCAACAACCTCCAATTAAAAGGGTAGATGGTACCTGGACAAAAACCCACCTTCACAGATGGCTCCAAATCACTTGCTACAGAATATCAAATAAATCACTGATAATGGGTCTATTACCCACTACAGAACAGTATTCTCAGCAGAAATCGTAGCAGACCATGGAGTCGTAAAATTATGTATACAAAAGTCAGGTAGATATGCGATGTGCTCGGACTCGCTATCTGGAACTAATGGAATCAATCAAAAGCCAAAGATATAAAAGAAAGAATCCTATAATAAAACAAGTAAGAAAATCACAGTCGGGCGTAACCGACTGTAAGAGGCCCTGTACCAGTTCAGGTCGCCTAACGAACACATTAAATGTTTCCCGAGCTTATGACCAAACACATGACCACTTCTCACTGCACGACTAAGTGCCTTTTAAAACATTTTTTTATGTATGAAACGAAAAGGCGGGTCGCTCAAATTCAATTGCTTATAAAATCGTCATTTATTATCCGATTTTGATGAACTTTTCGGATTTTGGCTAAAAAGGACGATATCTCTATACTGGCATATTTACTTTTTTTTGTGCCGAAGAAATTTTTACCCTTGGGGGTGATTTTATGGGGAAGGGGGGGATGGGCAAAATTTTAAAATAAACTTGTGAAATTCCAGAGCAGTTCTAGTCGACAGCAAAAAACACGAGGTCTCTATCTATTACCGTTTCCGAGATCCTTTCGTTCATACAGACGGACGGACGGACGGACGGACGTACGGACAGGCGGACAGACGGACAGACGGACATGGTATATCTATCACTCCTGACCATAATGGGGGTAACTTTGGGGGATCTCCGACCATTATTTCTATCTGTTACATACATTTGCACAAAACAAATAGGCTCTTGTACCTTCGGTACAGGGCCTAAACAGATTACAGAACTTTGACCTTCCAAAATGTTGGTCTTATCTCAAATCCTTCTTATTTTAATTCTAAATTAGAATATCGATACGAAATATTTCCTCCTCTCTGGGAAACGTCTCTGCTGTCCATGGATAGTGCTGCCAGGGAGGTCATTGTTATACAAAAACTATGAAGAATTCTTGGTACGACGAGGAATGTCGCAATGCTACTGCAGAGAAGAACGCTTCCTATCAACGAATTCTGCAGTCGGGAGCAACGCGAGCTGTTAGAGAGCGATATCGAGAGAATTGGAGAGAGGAGAAACTCCTTTTCAGAAGCAAGAAGCAGGTGCAAGAAAGGCGGGTGTTTGAGGATGTTGAAATGTTATGTGACAGAAATTAAGCTCGAAAATTCTATCAAATGGGGAAGCGTCTGACTGAAGGTTTTAAGCCCGGAGTAACTTTCTGTAAGGATGCAAATGGAAAACTGGTAACAGATGAACAGGAATCACTAAGATTATGGAGGAGTCATTTCTCCAACCTACTTGGAGGCGACGAATCGCACAATTCCGCCGATAGAGAAATGACACCGGAACAAGCAGTAAATTATGGGACTATTGTAGTGCCACCGGACTATAACGAGGTCGATTCAGTTGTTAAAAAGCTGAAAAAGAACAAAGCAGCAAGCTCTGATGGGCTGCCAGTTGAGTTATTTAACACCGACGGCGAAGAGTTGATTAGGAGTATGCACCAACTTTTATGCAAGATATGCTTCAATGAACGCATACCCAATGAGGAATCTCAATGTGCTCTGTTCAACCTTTAAGAAAGGAGACCCCGCTGTTTGCGTCAACTACAGCGGAATAAGTCTTCTTTCTATCAGATATAAGACTCTGTCGAGCGTATTGTGTTATAAGCTGAAGCCATATACGGATTCCCTGATATGCCTATATCAGTGTGGCTTCAGACCAAAAAGGTCGACCAGTGACCAAATATTCACATTAAGCCAAATCTTGGAAAAGACTCGTGAGTTCAACAAAGACACACACCACATTCGACACGCCGACTGGATAGCAATTTTTCGACGCCCTGTCTGCACTATGTATCCCGGCAAAGTTTGTCTCTCTTTGCATGAGGACGCTATCTCACACAAAGCGTTGTCAGGGTGGAAGAAAAATCTCTCCGACCCCTTTGATACCAAAAGAGATTTCAGGTAGGGCGATGCTCTGTCGTGCGATTTTTTCAATCTTTTAATGAAATACATCCAACGCCATCTTCCGAAAGGAAGTGATGCTGCTCGCTTAAACCCATAACATCGATATCATCGGCACGCAGGAACGGCGAGTCTGCAAGGCATTCTTAGAGATTGAAAAACAGTCTCGGCTCATGGGTCTAGCGGTGAAGGAGGACAAGACGAAGTTCTTGGTGTCTTCTCGCATGTCGTCATCGCGTCTTGGACGGTCAGTGACGATGGAGTTTTTCAATTTCAGTGTTGTAGAAAACTTCGTCTATCTTCGATCCGAGATAACCAGCAACAACAATGTCAGCCTGAAGATCAGGCGAAGAAACACGCTTGCAAGCAGATGCTTTTTTGTGCTGAGCAAGCAAATGAGAAGTAAAGCCTTCTATCGTATGACGAATATCAAGATATATAGTAAAAGACGCTGATACTTGCGGTCCTTTTGTGTGGCGCAGAGGCATGGACCGTGATTGAGTCAGAGGAAACAGCGTTGGAAGTCTATGAGCGAAAGATTCTTCGCAGGATTTTCGGTCCTATTAGAGTCGGCGACGAGTTTAGTTGCCGTATGAACCGCAAGCTGTACGAGCTATTCGATGAGTTTGACATAGTCGAGCGCATAAAATTCCAGCGGCTGCACTGGGCTGGTCACCTCATTCGAATGGACGAAAATGCTGCAGCACGCATGGCTTACATAGGGGGCCCAAACTTTATTGAAGGATGCGAACTGGAGGACTACCGGGCATGCGTTGGAATTACCAGGTATGGAGAGATCTTGCTGTATTTGGCATTCAAAACGGCTGGACTGTGTAGGCTGGCGCGCCTTCCTAAATGCGGCCATGACCGGAAGACGGTTAACCGCCATTTAAGCAAGTCACTAATGTATTATTTTCTTCTGTAGGGTATAAACATTTTCATATTATTTCGTATACTTTTATGTAATTTTTTCTACAATAGAGAATATTTATCGAATTGATATTGGCCAAACGCAGAAGGCGGCAAATACTTTTGCGTTTTAATTACCAGATTCTGAAGAAAGCGTAGAAACAAAAAATCAAATAAAATAATTTGTGAGTGTTTTTAATTCGATTGTTTTCGATTTGGATGGAAAAGCAACTAATACGCTGCACTAATGGTTTGTTTAAAATGCTATTAAAGCCGAAGAAACTATTTCTCATGATTTCAGACATTTAATGGTGTTTATTTTGCTTACTTAGTTAGTTCGTTCGTACTTAAATTATTTAAGATCTCAGAACTCAATGCAATACACGCTCAAATAACGAAAGCTATTCATTATATAAATATATACAAATTTTTCCATACAATTGAATGCATCTGGTATGGCTTTTGGCATGCTTAATATACGCATTTTTAATTATAAACACATTTTCTGTATAATTATTGTGTTTTAACGCTAAAATTAATTCGCATAAATCGTTGCATTTCAATTCGATGCTGTGTACACATGAATCGTATAAAATTCAAAAGAATGAAAAATACATCAACGGAAATCAACAAAATTATATGCGAAATACATATATGACATGGATTATTTACACAAAGCCAATCAACAATGACAGCAATGCACCCACCATCATCCTTCAATCATCAGCTGGCTGCAATCTGACAAACTTTGCGCTTGAATGCATCGCATAATATGTACTCCTATAAATATATCAATTTATCTATACGACTATAATATGATGTTGATAATGTTAATATTGTGTCTGAGCGTCCATCTGTCCGTCTATACGTCTCACTGTCAGTCGTTCAACAATAATCACAACGAGATTATGTACACATTGCATATATAGTATCTGCATATTAGTCAGTTTTGATGATTTGATGCATTTTGACACTCCATGCATCGCAGCGCATCGCATCGCATAATATTCAAAACAATTTCATATTAAAATATCCATTAATTGCTCAGTGGTGGTTTATTCTTTAGCTTTTGCGTTCTACTCTTAGAACGCAAATTTCTATAAAACGCAGATCCGCAAAATTTGGACAAATGACTTGATCGGTTGAGTGATTGGGCGAGTGAATGCTTCTTTGTATATAGTATGGCTGGCTGGCTGGCTGGCTGGCTGGCTGTATGGTCTTAAATGGCTTTATATATTACTCTAAACAATATCTGGAACATGTATATCTATGCATACAAATTGTTTACATTGTATTGTTAAATTTCTGTATTCATTTATTTCTATTTATACCCTGCACTCAATTAATGCGATTAAAAGTATTCAAAAGTAAATTTTGTTACAAAGAACTTTTAATAATTCCAAATAAATGAAGAGATGCTCAACAAACAGAGCTAAAGATAATCTTCGAACTTCGAAAGCTTCCGCAGCTAATCGATCATCATTTGTATCTGATCGATAAAATGCAGAAAATTATAAGATTTGTACAAAAAATAATCGATAAAGAAATATCCGCCCATGAGACAGAAGACCAGCCAGCGCACGTCGCTCCAAAAACTCAGTCGCCTCCACCTATAATAATTGATTCGGTCACCAGTATATGTGACATGATCGATGATATTAAGACTGTTGTTGAAACCAATGACTTTACTTATAAGACATGGTTGAATTCGACTATGCAGTGCTATAGTAAAGGTGGAATGGCCTAAAAAATTCGATGACAGTCCAATGTCATCGGTGCTAAGAATTCGGACATACTCAGCGCTATTGCAGGAAGAGTTTCCGCTGTGTTAAATGCGGAGCAAGTTATTCACACACTATTTATTACATAGGATGTGCCGTGTATCAGGCATTGGTGAAACGACTGGTTGAACCTCGGAGGCATTGGGCAATCTCAGAGTTCTACTCAACCCGGACATGCAAGTGGTACAGCGCTTGCAACCTCCACTATGTCTTTTGTACAGGCTGTTGCTAATAATCAACGTCCTATTTTATCATTGCTGCAATTTATTGTCCTCCTCGCCACACTTGAACGGATTTGCAATTTGTTTCGTTTTTAACTGGACTTAATAGCCAGCTCGAATTCCTGATCTTCTCGACTTCGCTGTAAGTTGCAGTATTCCCGCTTCACTATTACCTATTTACGAGAGTCCCGATTTATGCTCTGATCATTCTGCTCTAATAACCCAGGCTACTACAATACAGTGCTGGCATAACCATTTTTCAAAATATATTTAGACAGCGAATACACCTTAACATTGATATAATAAATAGTAGAGACCTCGATGATGCTGTTGAAACTTTTACAAGAAATATCCATGAAATATGACAAACCGGAACAGTTCTTCAATGCAACGAAATCAACCTTTTAATGTTGAAGTGTGCAATATTGTGCTGCTCAAACGAAAGCTTCGTCCAAGATGGAAGTTTAGTAGAGATCCTCTAGACAAACCAGACTTTAATAAAATATGCAGAGATCTTACGGCGTTGCTTGTAAAATTACGAAACGAAGCCATAAGTTGACCCCTTTGAAAAAGTGCATTTTAGTCTATGGAGAGCTAAAAAAGGCATAAAACGACCTACACGAAGACAAGTTCCAATCAAAGGTGCAAACAACATATGGTGCAGATCAAATGCCGCCAAAGTTGAAGCCTTTGCTGCGCACTTAAGATCACCGTTTCAACCTTTTGACACTGCAAAACCTGAAAAAACTGCTGAAATATCTGAAGTGAGGCCTATACCTCATGTTACTCCTCAAAAGATTCTTAAGCAAATAGAAGCTCTTAATCCTACAAAATCACCAGGCTTTGATAGTGTTGATGGCAGAGTAGTTGAAGTGCTTCCAAAAAAAGGGATATTGTTCCTAACAATGAATTTTAATCTAATGTTTCGCATCTACCACTTCCCTTCACAATGGAATTTTAGTGGAATTGTGATGAACCTGGGAAACCTAAAGAACATATCACGTCATATCGTCCCATAAGCCTGCTGCCAGATTACTCCAAAGTATTTGAAAGATTACTTATTGGTAGAGTACTGCCGCTACGGCATGGACGCAAAATTATGCCAGAACACCAATTTGGATTTAGGTTTAAGCACGGTTGTCCGGAACAATCAACACAATCAGCGAATGTCAAACAAGCTTTTGATAGAGTCTGGCATAAAGGACTTCTTTATAAGATAAAAAAATACCTCCCTGCGCCATACTTTTTTAATTTTGAAATCCTATGTGAGCAATAGAGCTTACCGAGTTGAGGTCAGTTACTTTTTGAGTTTTTATGAATATTGGGACATACAAAAGCTATACGCACGATGGATTCTACAATGCCTCATATACAACCATAAGCGCAGCAGTATGAACATTTCAAAGGTGTGTTTGGCAATGTTCAGTCGAAATCTGAGTGAGTTTTTGAAACGTTTTTTTATCGTAGACATGGACATGAATCCATTTCACCACAACAGAGACCAAGGAACCAACAAGACAATGAAATTCATCGGCGCCCAAGAAATCATCAACGGATGATTTGGTTTTTATTATTTTGTCTGTAAGAATTCCTTATTCAAAAAAAAAAAACAATTTATTTTTGAGCTTGATGAGTATTGCATCACATCTGCCATTGTATTTCTTAGAAAGTTTTTACTGGCAAACGAAAACTGATGCCATCTCAGACATAATTCTGATATCCAGAGAAACTTGGCTAAAAATGTGCGCTCAGTAAATAAAAAATGTTCTGCACTGATTATGACATATGAAACCAAGAAACTAATTAAACAAAAATTTAGCCGGTTATTAATGCGAATGTGTAGAATCTTGTGTGTCCGCTTTATACACACATTCCACTGTATATAAGTTTGCGTTGATTCAGTATATTAGGTCTTCATTCATGAACTTAAAAAGATTTTATATTCTATGGGGTCTGTATTTATTAATAAATCTCTTTACATTGTTTACTTCGGTGCTGATCAAGTCTGCTGTTTCTTTATGCAATACTGGGTCGGAAAAGCTTTAAATTTTTTCAGATTGTTTTAGATCCCAACTGGACTTCGAGCAGCACAAAGCATATTCTTAACAAATATTGGTTGACCAAATCAGTTTCACATTAGAATGGAAACTGTTTGATTTACCATAAGAGTCTGACCATTGTGTGGAACAGCAAATTCTATAACGGTACTAAATATCCGCAAAAATATCTGTGAAAATAAATCTAGACAACTCCATTTCATAAGAGGGGTAAATATCATAATTTCGACTTTGTACGGCATCTTCCATTATAATATACAGGCGCGCTTTGTCTAACCTCCATCCTAAGGCCAAGGCTTATGGCGTTCAATAAAACAATGAAAGATGGGGACTTCCTTGAATGGTATTTTCTCACTTTATCCGTATAATGGCTTTCAAACTGCTACCCCATTCAGCATATACTTACTCTAGATTATGCTTCGTTGTGACTATTTTCAAACCGGAAGAAATGGCTGGGCTAGTATAGATTGGGTTCTAATGAAGAGACCTGAATGAAAAAAAGCCTATTTTGAGGGCCATGAGAAAACCTATTAATTGCAAAGAATAAAAAACATTTAAAAAAAACGCTCAACTAAATGTTAAGAAATAAACCACTTATAAGCCGAAAAAAGATTTAATTTAATTAAAAATTCAGTGGCTTATCAAACCACCCTCGTATTATGTATTTATATGTAAATTATGTTGAAAACAGCAAACAACGAATATGGAAAATTGTATCCAATGAATAGAAAATAATAGATCCAAAAAAAAAAACAATTAAGCAAATTACAATCCGGCATAACCGACTGTAAGAGGCCCTGTACCAGTACAGGTCGCCTAACAAACACATTAAATGTGTCCCTAACTTATGACCAAGCAGTGCAAAAAAACAGTAGGAAAAAAAGAAAGAAAAATGGAAACTGACAAAAATTATTTTGCTCCTCTCAATTCTCACTGTAAGCATACGAAAATGGAGGACGGAAGCATCAAAGGTCGTTAAAATTCAATTGCTTATAAAACCGTCCATTATTATCCGATTTTGATGAACTTTTTGGATTTCGGTTTAGAAGGGAAGGGTGGGGAGGGGCAAAATTTTGAAATAAACTTGTGAAATTCCGGCGAAGTCCTAATCAAAAGCAAAAAGCACGAAGTCTCTGTCTATTACCGTTTCCGAGATCCTTTCGTTCATACAGGCGGACAGACTATAATGGGGGTAACTTTGGCGGATCTCAGACCATTATTTCGACCTGTTACATACATTTGCACAAAACAAATAGGCTCTTGTACCTTCGGTACAGGGCCTAAAAATTAAAATGAATTTTGTGTTGACGACGGCGAATATTGGAAGATCGGTGGGTTAAATCTTCTGGGTGATACCTTCATAGTCCTCTCGTATGAGTGAGGTTTCTAGCTAGTTGTGCTGCTAGTGGGTTTGGATGTGCGATTAGTCGGACTCGGTAGCTTCTGCTGATTTTAATTATTTCTTCAAGAACCGTTGATAGATTATAGAATTGTTCATGTACCATGGAGCATTCATGCAATGACGGAGAAGTTTGGACTGAAATCTTTGAAGGATTTTCAGATTGAACCTGGGGATGTAGAGCCATAAATTTGAATTCCATAAGTCCATATTGGTTTTAATATTGTTTTATAAATAAGTATTATATTTCCTGTTGAGACAGATGAGTTTGGCCCAAGAAGCCAATAAAGAGATCTAAGTATTAGTCTAAGTTGTTTATGCTTTCTAAATATGTGGTCGCGCCAGGTAAGCCGACGGTCTAGGAGTATCCCTAGATATTTAGTTTTATGCAAAAGAAAATGATGACGAAAATGGAACTTCACGTGAACAAGCCAGAACAAATGGTATTGAAAACTCTAATGATGGATGGGAAAAAAACTAGAAGGGCGTTTTCCAATGCAGCCAAATTATCATTAATTTTAGGTATTGACTAAAAATGTTAGAAGATTTTCTTACAATTTTAATGAGGGATTTTATTTGAAAATATTTTTGTAGCATATCAAATAAAGTATTCCTGGTCTACCATCTCGCTGACAGTTCACAAAGTGTGAATTCAAGGTCATGAGATAATAAATAACAGTCTTTGGGGAACATGCGTCCGAATCCCGAAATAAATTGTATAAGAGCGACAGAAGGAGCCATGCCATGCAAGAAAATGCAGTCGACTCGAAAATAATCAAAACATTTAACTGACTCAAAAGCAAACTTTTACACATATCAGTTAAAAATGTCTGCAAATCGTACTTAAAGGCATCGAACCCAGAGTATCCTCAAGTGAAGTGATAAGCGCTCTAAAGGAAAATCGTTTCAACCGCAAAGTAGCTATTTATATTATTAACAAGGAAGAAAATACCTCAATCCATGTATAAAGTTTAATAGAGCCCGAGCACAAGTCACATAAGAAAAACGAAATACACCCAATATACACCCTTCAATATCTGCTCCACCACAGAATTACTGTGGAAGAGCCTCACAAACGCAACAACCCGGTTCAATGCACTAACTGCCAAGAATTTGGCCATACATATTCTACGCCACAAACCACCCAGATGGAAAAGCCAATGGAGGAACTGTCATACTCATTAGAAGTAGAATAAAACGCTATTCTCTACAGGGCCACTTCGATAAATGTGCAATCAAAATTTGGCAATCTTTTACTGTAACCCAAAAACAGTTTATAGACTTTTTTAACACATTGGGTGATCGCTTCTTAGCTGCAGGAGATTATAACACGAAACATACCCATTGGGGATCACGGCTTTCAAATCCCAATGGGAAACAGCTCTATAAAGCACTCATAAACACTTAAAACAAGCTTGACTATGTCTCGCCATGCCGGATCTTATTGACTTCTGCAATAACACGAAAAATCTCAACCAGATTAATTTCTGCAGAGTCACTCGCAGATCTGTCATCGGAATACCCACAATACACACGAAATCCCAGTTTTCTCATCGCTTACAATACGAATTGACTTAAATACAAAAAAAAAAAACAAGTAAGGAAATTTTAGTCGGGCGTAACCGACTGTAAGAGGCCCTGTACCAGTTCAGGTAGCCTAACAAACACATTAAATGTTTCCCGAGCATATGACCAAACACATGACCACTTCTTACTGCGCGAATATGAATGAAAAGAAAAGGACCCCCCGTTCAAATTCAATTGCCTATAAAATCGTCATTTATTATCCGATTTTGATGAACTTTTTTGATTTGGTCTAAGAAGGACGTTAACTTTATACTGGTGTATAAAGTTAACGTGTAGAAGAAATTTTTACCCTAAGGGGTGATTTTATGGGGAATGGGGGGAGGGGAAATATTTTAAAATAAACTTGTGAAATTCCGGAGCAGTCCTAGTCGAATGCAAAAAACACGAAGTCTCTATCTATTACCGTTTCTGAGATCCTTTCGTTCATACAGACGGACGGACGGACGGACGGACAGACGGACAGACGGACATGGCTATATCGACTCCTCTATCACCTCCTCTATCACTCTTGTACCTTCGGTACAGGGCCTAAAAAGCAACCACATTGAACTCAACCCTGGAAGCAACTGCGAAATGGATATAGACAACTCTGTCTCAATTCTTGCTGCTGCAGCAAAACACTCTACACAACAACTTAATTCACACCCAACGACAAACCATAGCATAACAAATAGTCACATTGAACATCTGGTTGCAAACAAACGCCGCCTAAGAAGAGAATGGCAAAACTTGAGATCTCCAGTTGCAAAATTAAGGCTAAAAACAGCTACTTGTGAGCTGACAGGGCCCTAAAAATTGAAGATAAGCTCGCCCAGATACGTTACATCCAAAAACCTCAAAATTTTCGTTATGGAAAGCTAGCGCTACTATTCAGCCACCCGCTGAGGCATCTAAACCCATTAGAGGTAATACTGGCAAATGGGTTCGCAGTGATGAAGAAAAGGCTAACATTCTTGCATAACATCTTAGAAATGTCTTTCAGCCAAACCCGTCGACAAACGATTTCGCTCTTCCTCAATATCCAGATGGAAGCTATTCAGCACCTCTCCGAATACACACACATGAAGTAAGAAACCTCATAAAAAATCAACTAAACCCAAAAATGGCTGCAGTTCATGATCTTATTTCTACAAAAATGATCGTGGAACTCCTCAGTCTAGCTATTAATTATATTACTAAACTTTTCAATGCCATTCTAAAAAGTGGTTATTTCCCCACCCAGTGGAAAAACTCAATCATTGTCATGAACCCGAAACCCGGTAAGTATAAAACTCAGACAGCGTCATATAGAACCATAAGTCTTCTATCATGTCTGTTCAAACTCTTCGAAAAGATTTTTCTTACCAAAATAAGCCAGTACACTCTAAATATCATCCCTACCCATCACTATTCGAACTGCGTTTGAGCACCGTGAATACTGCTACGCAATCTTTCTCGATATTTTCCAAGCGTTTGATCGAGTTTGGCTCGAGGGGCTTAAGTACAAAATTAATGTGGTTGCTCCCACAAAATACTCACAAGGTTCTTGAGAACTATCGCAGCGAAAGAACCTTCATTATGCGATAAAATGATTTTCTAACAGTGGGAAATCAAAGCTGGTGTGCCCCAAGGTAGCGTACTCGGTCCCATGCTATACGTGCTATACACATCAGATATACCAATTAACAACAACCTCACAACTTCAACATTTGCGGACGACACTGCTATATTAAGCAGGTCCCGATGCCCAATACAAGCAATAAGTCGACTTGCAGATCACCTCACCCATCTCGAAGAGTGGCTGGGCAACTGGCGGATAAAATTCAATGAACCAAAAGTAGAGGTACTTGCCCTACGCTAACTCTGAACAATATTACGATCCCACAGGCCAATGAGGTCATGCAGCTCGGCATCCATCTCGAAAAACGATTCACATACCGTAAACACATTGCAGCGAAGAAAACACAAATTAAGCTGAAGGCCAACTCCCTACACTGGCTTAATAACTCACGATCACCCTTAAATCTGGTTTACAAGGTGGACAAATGGATCCCAGCTATGGGGCAATGCAAGCGCCAACAATGTGGAAATAATTCAATGAACTCAATTTAAAATTTCTTAGAACAATAACTGTTGCACTATGGTACATTCGAAACGATTGTATGCACAGAGATCTGTATGTCCCAACTGTGCAGTCCGAAATAGCTCGAACCAAACGAAACTATTCTCAAAAACTCGATTATCACCCAAACCCGCTCGCAAGAGCTCTCACTCAACAAAATAACACAATGCGACTCAGTAGAAATGACCTCCCAAGCTCAGTGATACATACTTAGAGCCGCTGTAAATTACTAGCCTCCATCTACCTACCAACTATCTAGCGCTCTTCTGATCCTTTGGTGTTCAGTATTTATTTAAAAATGCAACAAAACAAAAATAAAAATTTGAATATGCCAGAAGTAGTCATAGCACTGCCGCAATCAACACAACTACAAATATGAAAAAAAATGATCATAATGATCCGCAGTTTGAAAAACATAATGCAGAGGATAGAGAGAAAGACGAAGAATATAATGAAAAGGATTACTTAAAAGATGTCAAAGCATATTTCGAAATCGAAGAAATTTGAGTAGTGAGTAGCCACCCGCACTTATGATGATGAAATGTTTATCTTTATTTTCACATCGAAATAATTTCTCGATATGAAAAGTTGGAGTTATCGGCACGAAGAATAATAACGCTTAGAAGTGCAACTCAAACATTTAATTTTAGGAAGACATTAGTGCCTAAAGCTTGTCAGACAAAGAACTTGAATTGATGCTTGAGTATAGTGCATCTATCTCTGAACTCTGGTCTCGTTTCTAAAAAAAAAAACCTATAAAAAACCACAATTTCACAGCTGATTTGAGCTCATTGAAATATTACATTTTCTTGATTTGTTGACAGGTTGTCTTGTATTTTGACAGCCAACAAATTTTTCCACACAAGACTGTGCAAAACGGCAGCAGGTAATCGCTTGATCGCTTTACTTATTTCATTTTTTAATAATTTTCTTTATTTTAGTGCTTAGAACTTTTACTAAGTATTCTCTATATATAGAAACTCTCTATATTTGTTCTACAATTATTTAAATAAAATATTCTACAAAATCTTTGTTGACAATCAGAAGTTTATTAAGTATTTAAAGTGTATTAAAAAATTATTATTTTCATTTATAACATTTATTTTTAATTGAAGAATTCTCTTTTCTTAATAAACTAACCAAAATGTTTGTGGTTTCGAATGCTTTGTAGTGGTTCTTTGAAATGAAAATATCTCAAAGTAGTCTGGCAGCACTTGAGCTAATCAAATCATGACTCTATCTTGCAACAACACTTACTCATTTCGATGATTTCTTGTGTTGACTCCATGCGTGGCATTTTAATATTTAAATACATTGAATATGATTTAAAGTATTTCTAAAATTTGAATAATTTCTTCTTTTTTTTCACAATAAACACATTCCAGCTATGCAACAAGAATTTTTACAAAAAAAAAAAACAAAAGCAAATAAATAAATAAATAAATAATTCACTTGTATGCTTAAAATTTATTTAAATCCTTAATACGTTTGCACAAATAATCAACTTCATTTCCAGGTATTTTTATTTCGTTTTTTTATGTTTCATTGCGAAATGAATTTAACTCGAAATCGAACAGAAAAATAAACATATTCAAATAATATATTCATATGAGAAACTGCGATTCATTAGGCTAAAGTGAATGAAATAAATTACATTTCGCATTAAATCGATTAATTTAAATGTTTCAAGTTAATTAAATTAAATATTCATAATTGTTCATTAAATATTTTTAATATTTTATGCCATTAAATTAAAAAACAAAAACACAAAAGCAAAAGCAAAAAGCGCACACGCCACAAATTCGAACTTTGACGAATCCAAACATTTAAATTATGCCATACGCGGCGGCGCCATCATTAATAAATGTCATATCGGCTGTGTATATATATTAACGCCGCGTTTTAATTGTTGAAATAAAATACTTTCACATATCCTTTTTTTTTTTTTTTTCATTTAATTATTAATTGTTATTAATTTCATATTTTTGTTACAGAAAATACATTTCCGCTTTAAATTAATCTGTTCTGCATATTTCGTAAGCGCGAAAAAAAAAAAAACACTTTTCAAAGAAAAAAAAAATTTTCGTAAATTTTCGTTGAATTATTTGCGCGAATTTTTTGAATTGTGTGTTTTTTTGTGTATGCAAGCAAACGCGTCTGTTTTCCTTGAACGCTACCCGATTAATGGATTTTTCTGCTTTTCTTTTATTTGTAAATTTTCTTAATTTTTCTTTTTCAAAATTTTTCCGCTCAAATGATGCATGGAAATTTGTAGTCAAAATTGTTTAAGTAAAAGTTCTCAATAGAAAAATTTGAGAGAGTTGAGTTGAGTATTTCTCCAACGAAACAAATTTGGAGCGCATTCTTGCTCTTAGTGCTGCGCATCGACGGCATAAATTTAGAACGATCGTGTGCATGTTTATAGTATCGATGCTGAGGTATTTATAGTCCCTACATATATGTAGTCTTGAAATTAGAGTCTCTTGTTGCACATTGTAAACTGTTTAGAATTCATACAAAATGGACAAAGTTTTATGAAACTATTTAATCGAAATACATTTCGCTATTTTAGAAAATAATTTAATCTGTTAGTAGATACAAAGAAATAATTTCTATTTAAGCTTTATGTCTACTCTTTGCCAATCTTTAATCACTTAATGCAGCATCATTAAAATAATACTAGAAAAAGTCCTTTAAGAAAAGAGATGGTCCAAATTCTTCTCAGTTCAATTACTTTTTGTATAGAATGCGCAGAAAAAATTTAGATCAGTAACAGGCAGCTTTCGTTTGAATGCCAAGTACAGAGAGATCTCTGCATACCTGAACATTCCAACGCATGCCCGTTCGTCATCCATTTCGGCGTCCTACAATCAAGTTTGGACTCCCCATGTAAACCATGCGTGCTGCAGCTCTTTCATCCAATCGAATGAGATGCCCAGCCCAGAGCAGCCGCTAGAATTTTATGCGCTCGATTATGTCAACCTCATTGAATAGCTCGTACAGCTTGCGGTTCATACGGGACCTAAACTCGTCGACGACTCTAATAGGACCGAAAATCCTGCGAAGAATCTTCCGCTCATAGACTTCCAACGCTGTTTCAACTGACTCAATCACGTTCCATGCCTCTGCGCCATACAACAAGACCGGGAGTATCAGCGTCTTATAGCTCTTGATTTTTGTCTTTCGAGAGAGGGCTTTACTTCTCATTTGCTTGCTCAGCCCAAAAAAGCATCTGTTTGCAAGCGTGATTCTTCGCGTGATCTCAAGGCTGACGTTGTTCTTGCTGGTTATTGTTGTTCCAAGATAGACGAAATTTCCTACAACACTAAAGTTGAAATTCTCCATCGTCACTGACCGTCCAAGGCGCAATGACGGAGTGCGAGAAGACACCAAACAACGTTGGTTTCAGGCTGTTACACAATAAGCGCGACATAATTTTGGACTTCATCGCTTCCGAGTATTTTAGAAATATGACTCATCCATAATCTCAGTGATTCCTGTTCTTCCGTTACCAGATCCACTTTCATCCTTCCAGAAAGCTACTCCGTGTTTAACACCTTCAGTTTGACGCTTGACCTTTTGATAGAATTTTCGAGCTTCATTTCTGTTACGTAACATCCTCAAACTCCCGTCTTTCTTTCTCCTTTTTCTTGCATCTGAAAAGGCGTTTCTCCTCTCTCCGTTTCTCTCGATATCGCTCTCTAACAGCTTGCGTTGCTTCCGACTGCAGAGTTTGCGGATAAGAAACATTCTTCTCTGCAGTAGCATTGCGACACTCCTCGTGGTACCAAGAATTTTTTACAGGTTTTGTATAACTAACGATCTGCTTGGCAGCCCTATCCATGGAGCGTGTGATATGTTTCCACTGCTCACATATATCTCGAGAAGACGGAGAGGTTACCCGGAGCATTCAGGAGAGTCTGTTCAAAAAGGCTATGGCGGTCTGTTCTGATTGCAGCTTATCGACGTCTAGCTTTCGTGGTCCGAGTCGGTGTTGGGACCACGTAATATTCGCAAGTCCACCACGCTCGATGCGTTCCTTCCTAATCTAAGTGATTCCTGTTCATCCGTTACCAGATTTCCATTTTCATCCTTACAGAAAGTTACTCCGGAATCCTTGGCAGCCCTATCTGGACTCAGTCATGTAGCCCTGTGGATGTTAAGGTGTTGGAATCTGGTACTACTGACTACCATGTTTCGGCCTACGGGGAAATCGATTAGCCTCTCTTGATTATTGGAGGAAATGTCGTGAAGGCTAATTTTTCCGACGGTTGGGCCAAAGATTCCATTTTTCCCAATCTTTTGACATCTTGTTTGGGACAGCGCTCGTACAGACGTTCCAAGCGCTCATAGAACAGAACTCATCTTTAGCATCGTCGTCTTTCTCTTCCGTCGTGGTGTGCGCCACAAGTCAGGCTTATATTAAAATATCAAGCCTTGATGTGTATCGCGGCTAAACGCTCGTCGACAGGCTTAAACCTGAAGACGAGGCTAAGTAGTTTCCTACTCACCACGAAACCACAACCAAATTCATGCTTACTCGCATGGCAGCTGTAGTAGATGCCACAGGATGCTTTGTTTAGAACAACCCTGTCCTATCCATCGGATTTCTTGGATTGCAATGATGTCAGCCGTGCATCTTTCGAGGACATCAATTAGCTGTATATTTGCACCATTTGCACCATCCCACTTAAAGTTGCGGGCATTTCAAATGCATATCTGTAAATCATGAACCTTATATCGTCTGTTGAATTTTTATCTCTTTTTAATGCGATCTACCCTTCTAACTTCTCGGCCACGCAGCTTTTTCAACGTCATTCATTATAGTCAGAAATTGTTCGTCTTTTAGAAGCATTCCTTAAGTTTAGCTACTCAGAGAAACGGAAATTTTCGCTCTATATATTCAAAGCATAGATTTTTTTATTTAAATTTTTAAAAACTTGCTTCGTTAAACTCAGTTTGATGTGTAGTAGAGGAAGAAGTACATCTGAAGGGTCAACCAATAATTTGTTGATAATGTTTTATGAATAAAGTTCAAACGTTGGATCTCTCTACTGTCCTATTGACATATTAAACAAGGACATTTTGTACATCCATATTGCTTTCCTAAAATAATACAACTTATTTTTAGATCCCCACAGACGCTCCACTCATTTTCCTTATAATTTAGTTTTTCCAAATCGACAGTTGACAGTTGGATGGGCTACGCATTTATGCATTTTTCTTATGTAAGAAAACTTCCTTTAGACTCACTTTAAAGGCGTCTTTAAACAAACTTCAGTTCTCATTTTTATATATATTGGGTTTTAAAGCATTCATCAAACCCTTAACGTCATCATCATTCTTAAAAAATGGTAAAAACTCTTGTTCACTCTTTCGATAAAAGGAGTCCTCAGCTTTATCTTAAGACAAACCAAAATCTCGAAAGAAATTTGTTTGGGTCCTTGGGTCCTTAGGTCCATAGTTTGGGTTCTTAGGTCCATAGATAACTTCTCAGTCACTGGAACTTTCATCGTCGCAGTCTTTCTCTCCATAAGTGTCACTTTCTTCTTTTGAAATCAAACGATTTCGAGGTTTTTCTACATTAACATTTATTTGTTTAGAAACTTCGTCAGCAAGAACAGAGATAACAACTGAAGATACTTAGTTTCATGCTTTCTGATCCAACCTTCTCAATAATAGCAGTCTTCTCTGATCTACTCCATTTAATTTTTTTTTTTTTTTTTCGGTATTCTTGTTTTAGAATTTTTCTCCCATCGTGTTAACATGTGCCTGCAGGCTTGACATGATGTACCAAGTTACTATGTTCATCTGGAGGTTCTGAACCGAAACATATTTTCTAAATACTTTAAAACCGCTTTTTCGATTCTCACAAGACACCGATACTGGGAATACATCAATCGATTAATAACATCTCCTTCCATCACTGATTAGCTGAACAAATGAGCACCTTCACGTTCAAATGACAATAAATAAAAATGTTTCAGACATCTGTGAACATCTGTAGATTCTGGAGAAGGTGAATTGCAATACATTGAGAAAGTGAGAACGTTTCGGTGTCAGCAGCCTGTTTAGTTGTTCTATTTTTGTTGATGTTAAACTGCTGCATTCAAATTGGAGTGCATTAACCTCTTAGAAGCAAAGAAGAAAGATTTTTTGGTAAAAGGAAAACCAATGTTTTTGTGGTAGAAACAAAAAAAAAACAAACAAACAAACTTTAATACGCTACAAATATGCACGGAGAAAGCAGTTTAGTTTAAACAAAGTGTTTGTAAATTTAACTAATTAAATATAAGTAAAAAAAGCGGCACATTACAATATTTTTTTGTACAAAAATATCTTAAATTGGAATTATTATTTATACAAATCCATCCAACATTCTAATGAAGCATAATGTCTTACAAGCCCTCAAGCAAACTAATAGCTTAATATTTTTTACACATTTTTCATACATATGTAGCGCATTAAGTGTGTAGTGTATATACATGAATATTTATAGTTATATCGACTAGTTGGAAAGTGGTTCCGAACTTGGAGCTGCTAATTAAATGACAAATATGTGTTTAGTCAAATAAATGTCAAGGACTGAACATGATGAACAAACTTACAAGTGTATAGCGTAGAAGTGTATTGTGTTGTGTGGTGTTTAATTAGATATTTAGAAACAATTTGTTGCTTTTTATTGGAATATTTATGGCTTGGGAGCTATTACATGTCAATGGCTGCAGGTGAATTTTGCCAAACTTAAGCCAACTGCAACTATTTCATTTTTCCAAATATTTTAAGAAAATTTACACAAATCACTCGATCTAACGCCTGCTTAATCTTAACCACGTACTCCTTTGCCTCGAATCCTTCAAGGATGAAATTTACAATCCTATTAAGCTGTTCAGTTGTTTCGTGGGACTTACGAAATCCAAATTGATAGGAGGAAATCCTTCTCCTGACTTTACTCACGTCAAGGATTCGTGTCAATAGACAGCGCTCAAATAATTTTAAAACTGTAGGCAGCAGACTTATAGGCCTATACGAGTCCAAATTAGTGGAAATTTTGCCAGCCTTCTGAATCATGCAGATCTTTGCCTTCTTCCATTGCTTAGGAATATGTCCCAGCCTCAGCACAGCATTAAAGATGAGCACCAAAAAGAGAACGGCTTTCAATGGCAACAAAGTAAAGTTATCCAGCCCATCTTCTCCAGGAGCTTTTTTTTGGGTTTCAGAGCTTTTATATGCGCCGAGACTTCTTCCACTGTTATGGGAGCAACTAGAAGGCAAAGTTGGCCGGGTATATCAAGTACTGACTGGACCTCACGTGCTCTGGTCGATTGACAGCAAATGCCTCTGTTCGTTCGCTTGGAGATCTTGCCCAGCAAACATTAGCCATCCTGAATGGGAATTTAGGGGCCACCTGCTGTTTGTATCTTCTGGTTAACATCCACAGAGATCGTTTCGTCGAATCATCCGGGAAGACACCGGTCAGTTTCGGATTGTTTATGTATTGCTAGAAGTTTTTTCACCCTATTTGCTACTCTGCGGTAAACTGTATCCACATTGGGATGCCACGTGCGACAGTAATGCCTTCTCTTGATCAGCAATAGTGCCTCTAGCGCCACTGGAAGTCTGGATATTGAACTTAAGCACCGTGATGCATTATTATGAGTAGTAAAAAGGGCAGCAGATTGAACTTTATTAAGAAATAACGCATGCGCATCATTAATGTCATCTGGAGTGAGTATATTTCAGATCTCGACGAAACTCATTTATGTCAGATGCAGGCGAAAGCAAACGGCCTTTTGGTATTTAAATCTTCGGAGCGGTGTTAAAGACAGCTACAAGGGGAAGATGGTCGTATGAAAGCTGGTACTCAACACTTATAAACATGTCATTAGCCCATTGTAAACAAAAAAAAGTCAATTGCACTTGGTGTACGGCTTTGAGCAAAAGGAAAATGAGATAATAAGGTGAAGACTGTTCACCATCAAGTCTCCATAATATCATTAAACTTCAGTGAAGCATTTGACAAAATCGAAATACATGCAGTAGGTATGGAACATTGGACCAAAAATTAAAAAAAAAAAAAAAAAAAAACATTCCAAAAATCTAAAACCTTCTCACTTTATAACGGCATGCCCCAAGGTTTACCTAAGTCTGTAATACTCTTTCTAATAGTCTATACTAAACTTGTCCATTTAATCATTAAAAATCTTTCTTTTTAGAATGACTCACCCCTCTCTAGATGTTCTTTCCCTATAACAAACACTATTAGAATATGTAAGCAATTTTATATAAGCCTAGACTCTATGCCTGAAATTAAAACCAAACAACCTTCTTGAAGACCAATCAATCCATAATTGTTCAACACTTTCTCGAAGCAAAAAAAACAATTTAGTTATTACACATTTTTGTACACAACCAAATGTGACAACATTTTCAATAACAACTCGAATAACTAAAAATAAACCAGGTAGTTTTATTATTTGTTCAGACCTATTTTCGTTACAAGCCTTCAGAGGACAGCCATACACCAAATTAAACATACAAATTAGCCGGCCAACAAGCCAAAGAAACTTTTAATTTTGTCCTTATTAACAACCATAAAGCCGATACTAATGGTCTCAAACGAATGATAAAGACAAAGGCGATAATAAACGAAATTAAAATACATAGAAGGAATCAAATAATTAGCAGGATTCAATTCATTTACCAAAATAATGTAATTTCGAACAAGTCACTCCACTTATTGACCATAATAACTGCTTCAGACAGGATCAAATAAAGACAAGTAAGAAAATAACAGTCGGGCTTAACCAACTGACGAAAAGAATTTTGCTCCTGCCACTTCTTACTGTATATAAATAATAATTGCAAAATTTAAAAATAAACTCGAAAATTCCGGCGACGTTTTAATCGAATGCAAAAAGAACGAAGTCTCTTTCTATTATCGTTTCCGAGATCCTTTCGTTCATATGGATGGACAGACGCAGATGGCATACCAAAATCGGACGACAACCCAGCGCTGACTTCGATTCGGCAAAGTAATCCAGTTTCAAATTCTACATATAATACTAATAAAAAACTAAGCCAACCTTCAACCGTCACTCCATTACCCACTATCCCAATCTCCAACTCTCAAAATGCCTTTTACTGACCAATCCAACTGAACCAATTAACGAAAATAATGACATGCAAGAACTAAAAACTATGATGAAACAACTAATGCAACAAATGTCAGCCATACTAAATGTAGTCACACTCCAAGTTTCGAAACTCAACTCGTAGGCATGGACTCAGATAATCTACGAATTATTTTCTGGAATGCAAATGGGCTAATGCAACACGTTCTTTTTATATGACAAAAGCATTGATCTGGCACTGATCTCAGAAACTCAACTCACATCTAAACATTTCCTAAGGATCACAGGATACACATTATACAAAACAAATCACCCAGACGGAACTGCTCATGGGGGAGCGGCCATAATTATAAAGCATAAAATTAAATGCTCTCTAATTGAAAATTATTAATTTGACTATATTCATACTACTATTATATATTTAGATGATCTTAACGGACCCCTGACTATTTCGGCCTTGTAAAGTCCTCCTAGACACAAAGTAACTTTGGCACTGTACAACAATTACTTTAAGTCCTTTGGTCCAAGATTCATAGCATATGGAAAGAGGTCGCAGCTTACAAATAAAAAATGTTAAATACTTCTACAATCTATTGAAACAAAGAACTGTAAACATATTTCCACTGGAGAGCGTACATACTGGCCAACAGACTCAAGCAAGTACCAGATCTTATTGACATTTTTATTATGAAAAACATAAATCTTAATCATTCTATTATTAAATCCCATTTTGAGCTGTCCTCTGATCACTCTCCAATTCAGCTCGTTTACCTGACTACACTTGCAACAAACATGCCCACGCCAACTCTTTATAATTCAAGAACTGATTGGCAAGCATATAAAGAGTTTCTATTCAATTCGCCAACAAATTGAGAAAAAAAGAAAACTACAAAAAATCTGGCAAAGTAAAGGGTGTTTTTTTTTAGAGGTATAGAACTTTAAATTGCAATAAAACAACGATGGATTATTCGATTGACATGAATTTTATTTATCCGAAAGATAATCTTGTGGCATTACATTTTAAAAATGATTTCTGGCATATGACCGCCACGGCTGACTCGGATGTAGTCCAATCTGGACGTCCAATTTTCGATGACTTTTTCCAACATTTGTGGTCGTATATCGGCAATAACACGGCGAATGTTGTCTTCCAAATGGTCAAGCGTTTGTGGCTTATCCGCATAGACCAATGACTTAACAAAGCCCCACAGAAAGTAGTCTAGCGGTGTTAAATCACAAGATCTTGGAGGCCAATTCGCAGGTCCAAAACGTGAAATTAGGCGGTCACCAAAAGTGTCTTTCAATAAATCGATTGTGGCACGAGCTGTGTGACATGTTGCTCCATCTTGTTGGAATCACAGCTCCTGGACATCATGGTTGTTCAATTCAGGAATGAAAAAGTTAGTAATCATGGCTCTATACCGATTACCATTGACTGTAACGTTCTGGCCATCATCGTGCTCGATGGCGGATAGACTCATTCGGGTCTTCCTCAATGCTACGCTCTATAGCAGCAATAGCTTCTTCTGTACGCACCGTACGGCATCTCTGGGGATGCGAGTTATCAATAAGAGTAAACGTGGTGCGAAAACGTTCCATGGTTAATCGAATTAACTGCTCTGATGGATGATTTTGTCGACGACGATAAAATGGACATAGTGCGCGATACCTATTCCGCACAGAACCATTATTTTCGAAATAAAATTCCACTATTTGCAAGCGTTGCCAAACCAAACTGAGAATAAATCACTTGACAGCTGTTAAATCGGTCGCCATCTTGAACAGTAATGCCAACTTAAAGTTCTATACCTCGAAAAAAAACACCCTTTACAAGATGACCCGAAGATAAAACGAAGCTTAATCAAGCAACTAAGCACCTAAAAGCAGTTCTTTGTAAAAATACTGACAAATATTTGGAATTTATCTAACCCACCAGACCCCAAATTCAGATACTAATTTCTTCCTTTAGAAGGCTGACTTTTTTCAAAACACATTTAAGAATGACCCACAAAACTGCGAACATATGTCAGAAAATTCAAGCAGTTCAATTCGTAACATTCCAATACGGTACGTATCTGCTAAGGAAATCAAAATAAAAGAAATCTCCGGGTTTATGATATGATAACTGGAAAATTGCTGAAAGAACTTCCAAAGAATGCAGTAATTTATTTAATGCTATAATAAGAATCAAATATTTTCCAAAGACTTGGAAGGTATCAGAAATCACAGCAAAGATACTTCCAGTTCAGCTTTCTATCGACCGATAAGTCTTTTGCCGATTTTATCTAAGGTGTTTGAAAGAATATTTCATAGCAGACTGCAACCCATACTTGACACTATTTACATTATACCTGACCATCAATTTGAATTCCGATAGCACCATTCCACAGTTGAACAAATACATAAAATAGTTAACAAAATTTCAACAGACCTTGATGACAAGAAATATTGCATAGGAGTTTTTCTCGATGTCGAGCAGGCATTGAACAAGGTATGGTACAAGGAATTATTATTCAAACTACAATCTCTCCTGCCGCAGGATTTTTATCTTTTGCTAAAAAGTTAAACATATCAGATAGACACTTTTATGTAAAAGTCAATCAGACAAATAGGACCTCTCTAAGGACCTCTCTTGTATGTTTTTTATAATCAAGATATACCACACCCGAATGAGCCCTCTTTAATAATTGCTACTATTGCATACGACACAGTCCTGCTCTCTGCTCATAACGATTTATCTTTAGGTTCTAGAAACCTTGATACTACAACCACTTGGTTTGAAAAATGGGCTATAAAAATTAATGCAAGCAAGACCACCCAAGTAATATATACAACAAAACGTGCTTTCGTACCCATTTCCCTAAAAATAAACAATGTTGACTTACCTCATTTAGACAGTAAACAGACTTGGAAACTACAGATTGAGAAAAAAACGAAACCAAATAAAAGAGAAATGCTGACAATTTTACTGGCTTATGAACAGGAAGTCTAAGCTATCGATGTTCAACAGCATATTTTTATATAAAAGCATTATCAAACCTATCTGGACTTACGGTCTCCAGATATGGGGCACATCAAAAACATTGAAAATTGATATTATTCAACGGCAACAGTCGAAAATACTTCGACAAATTACAGGAGCTGATTGGTTTATTTCTAATGCAGATATACACCGAAATCTCAAGGTGCGCATAAAAGAGGAAATAGTAGCAGCAAGTAGAATGCATTACATCAGAATTATTGCTCATTCCAACACCGAGTTAAACAATTTACCCTTCCTGGAACTTACAACTAGAGGCGTCTTAAGAGGATACGACCAGTGGACGTACCAAACTTTTCTTAGTATTAATCTAGTCATTACTTTATAAAATGAATTGTTGTGCAAGGATATTTATGTTACTCTGCCCCTACTGTGAACGTTCGGTATCTCGCGGAGAGTGGGACAGTCGTAAGTATTAGCTGTTTGTAGTGGATGAATAAATTCCTGCATTACATATTCAAGTCCTAATATTATTATAATTTAAAGAAATTGTTCTTTTGTTAATTATATCATCTTTTAGACAGACGTATAAAACAATGGGAAATAAAAAGAAAAAAATAAGAAGATATTTTTGCTGAAGTACCGTTATAGAATTTGGTGTTACACACAATGATCAGACTTATGGAAAATCACCAAGTTTCCATTCTATTATAAAACTGATTTAGTCAAACAATATTTGTTAAGAATATGCTTTGTGCTGCTCGAAGCCCAATTGGGATCTAAAATAATCTAAAAAAATTTATTATTTAAAGCTTCTTCGACTCAGTATTGCATAAAGAAAAAGCAGACTTGATCAGCACCGAAGTAAACAATGTAAGTTCATGAATGAAGACCTAATATACTGAATCAACGCAAACTTATATACAGTGGAATGTGTGTATAAAGCGGACACACAAGATTCTACACATTCGCATTAATAACCGGCTAAATTTTTGTTTAATTAGTTTCTTGGTTTCATATGTCATAATCAGTGCAGAACATTTTTTATTTACTGAGCGCACATTTTTAGCGAAGATTCTCTGGATATCAGAATTATGTCTGAGATGGCATCATTTTTCGTTTGCCAGTAAAAACTTTCTACGAAATACAATGGCAGATGTGATGCAATACTCATCAAGCTCAAAAATAAATTGTTTTTTTTTTGAATAAGGAATTCTTACAGACAAAATAATAAAAACCAAATCATCCGTTGATGATTTCTTGGGCGCTGATGAATTTCATTGTCTTGTTGGTTCCTTGGTCTCTGTTGTGGTGAAATGGATTCATGTCCATGTCTATGATAAAAAAACATTTTAAAAAACTCACTCGGATTGCGACTGATTATCGCCAAACACACCTTTGAAGTGGTCATACTGCTGCGCTTATGGTTGTATAGGAGCAATTGTGTGATCCATCGTGCGTATAGCTTTTGTATGTCCCAATATTCATAAAAATTTGAAAAGTAACTGACTTCGAACTGGTTTGCTCCATCTATACAACTTCATTTTTACTGCAGAATCATTTGCCTTTTTGCAATTGAAAATCAAGGATCTTTCATAGTCTGCACCGATAGTCTATCATATCGTGAAATCAGCATACTCTGGGCTCCCAGCAAATAAGGGAGGATACGTAGATTAAGCAGTAAACGATATTCACCTTATCAATCCTATAAGTATCAAGGACTTACATAGTCTACTAAAATTTCAAGGAAAGAAGAAGAAACTGTATGAATGGAGATTTTTCTACCAAAAGTACTCAGCAATGAAAACTACCGGTCAAACTTACAGGACGTGCATGCGGTACTTTCATTCGTCTGTAAATCGGGCATATGCAGAATTCTCATGAACACCTCTTTAACGACACTGCAAGGCCCGCTGCCCGTTTTGCCTAAACGAACATTCACCTGCGGGTGACCAAGCAGTGCAAAACAAAAAGGTGGAAAATTAATAAAAAAAAAATGGTACTAACGAAAAGTATTTTGCTTTTTCCACTTCTCACATTTTTTTATGTAAGAAAAGCAAAGCAGGACGGAAGTATCATAGGTCTTTCAAATTCAATTGCTTATAAAATCGTCATTCATTCTCCTCTGATTTTAATAAAGTTTTTGGATTTCGGCTTAGAGACGTTACCTCTATACTGGTATACTTTTTTGTGCCGAACATATATTTTAACCCTTGAGAAGATTTTATGGAGTAAGGAGGGGGAGGGGCACTATTTAATGTCCGTCTGTCCATCCGTATGAACGAAAGTATCTCGGAAACGGTAATAGATAGAGACTTCTTTCTTTTTGGATTCGACTAGGACTTCGTCGAAATTTTACGAATTTATTTTAAAATTTTGCCCCTCCAGTGGTTCATTTGGTGTGGAGGAAGTGGAAGATGCACCACGCTCCGGAAGACCTGTCGTCGAAGAAGTCGATAAAATCAAAGAAGAGATCAAGATAGACTGCTATAGTTGCAGCTGTACCATCGCCCGAGAGCTGAATATCAGTCATATGACCGTTCAAAGGCATTTTAAGAAGCTTGACTACATGGACCGAATTTTCATCTGCGAATCGGTGCTGAATTGCAACAAAATCGAACCGTTTCTTAAGCGAATGGTGACTAGTGATGAAAAGTGGGTGACTTACGACAACGTGAAGCGCAAACGGTCGTGGGTGAAGGGTGGCGAATTTCATTTAAAGAAAATAATTTCATATTTCGGTTGAAAGCTTTAGTAATAGCTTAAGTCGGTATAATTAGTCATTAAGTACCAATTTGCTTGAGAATAAACATAAACTAAAATTTATTTGAACACAATTTTTGTGAAATTCCTTTAAATTCGTCGCAATAAACACCAAATGACATTAAAATGTCTTCAGGCCGGAATATAATTGCAAAACAAAAACGAAAGCAAATAAAAAAAGCCAAAACGAATGCATTTTAAAAAAAAAAAATTTTAAATACTCACAATTTTATTTATATATTCTTAGGCGGCGCAATTCACTGTTGCTACTATATCTAGATATATATATATATATATATATCTAAGTGCAGATACAAGTCACGGACAGGAAAAACAAATAAATTAAACAAATGAATTGAAATAAATTTAATTTCTCTTAGTTGCTAATTAAACGCAATGCAACACGAAAAAAAAAACACAATTAAAGCAAATATTTTTCTGGAAATACCCTGCAGAAATATATGAAAATAATAAATAATAATTTTTGTATTTCATTTAAGTCGGTATTTTTTTATTATTTAAAATATCTTAAGAAACAACAAACTTTTATTTTAATAACGAATTGAAAACGTCACGAAAAAGTGTAAGAATTACGTAGTGAAACATTTATCCAACTATAAAGCTTTTGTACAACTTATTCAGACTTTCTAATTAATTGTTAAACCCTATCGCAGCGCATTAAACCTTCGACTCAACCGAACTAAAACTTTTCACTTAGTTTTGTTTTTGAAACACTCAAAATTTAAAAAGGAAAATCATAATCGAAATCCTGTAAGGAAATTTAATAAACCGCGTTAAGTTGTTTAACCGCAAGCACCTGCAACACACACACACACACTTGAATAATTTATTTAATTAAAATTATTCCAACTTAAGCAAAAAAAAATAAATAAAACCACACAACAAAAAAATAAGCAAAAATAAGCAAAAAAAAATTCCGCGTGACAAAACGGCTAAAACTGAAGCAACCGACGGCGACGACGATGAAGGCGTGTGCGATTTTTACGATAGCCGCGCACCAAATGCAAATTCCCCAACGAGAAATACTTCATACGCAGCCAGCCCAGACCAATGTACAACAGTTCAGTTCAGTACAGCCCAGGCCAGCCAGCCGCCCAAACCGAGATACACAATACGAAACTCTTTCGAAATCAAAAAACTCACATTTGAGAAAATATATTCAAAAAAAAAAACAACAACAAAAAAAACTAAATGAAAAATTGATTTAATGAGAATTTATAATTTAAGAAAAAAAAAAAATTGAAAAAAAATAGCAAAATTATTTCGAATTCCAAAATA
The DNA here is from genome assembly GCA_035044805.1 of Leucophenga maculata. Taxonomy (NCBI): domain Eukaryota; kingdom Metazoa; phylum Arthropoda; class Insecta; order Diptera; family Drosophilidae; genus Leucophenga; species Leucophenga maculata. The sequence continues at coordinate 115,330 of JAWNNP010003177.1, forward strand.
AATTGAAGATATAAAAAAATCACAGAATATCATTCAGCGGAAAATTAAATGGAACGACTAGATGGGCAAACACACACAGCCGTTTGGAGAACACAAAAAATTGTACACAAAATTCGACAAATTTATGGAATTCGTTGATATTTATATACAAGTAAGGTACATAGTAAATAGTGCTGCCAGCCTAGGCAGGCAGTTCGAGTACCATATATATTTATATATATATATATATATATATAATACGTACAACTACAAACACACTCGTAGATATAAACTAAGTATTTAGTTTTCAATAATTTTCAAAATGTGTGTACGGAATTAATGATTTGTACATACTCGCAGCAAGAAGTATGACGCTTCAATGACGAAGCATCCAGCTGGAATTTAAGTGAAAATTTGTGTACTATATTTGAATATAATTCTTCATGAACTACAAGGCGCTACTAGAAAGCACATTTTAGTCATATATGGTTGTCCACCATTGATACTCTGCATACAGATGTTCCATGTGGACCTACGTACAATAGGCTGTCCCGAAAAATTTATTTTTAGTTTTTCTTAACAAAAGATTCACTCATTATCAAAATTATTTATAAAATAAAATAAAATTAAACTATATCGTTAGGGTTCTACTGATCTTCAAAGTTTTGCAAAATGTCCATTGTCGTGGACTCCACCACTAAATATGCACGACATTTCGACAACGGAAGAGAAAGACGACGATGTTAAAGATGAGTTCTATGAGCGCTGTCCCAAACACAATGTCAAAATCATGTTTGGAGATTTCAACGCCAAAATTGGGAAGGAAGGAATCATTAGCCCAACCGTCGTCATTACCTTCAATAATAGAAAGAGGACATGATAGTTAATAATACCAGATTTCAACACCTCAACCTCCAGAATGCTGTATGGCTGAGTCCAGATCAAATAACACGCAACCAAATTGATCATGTTTTGATTGACAGAAGGCACGCATCGAGCGTGTGGACTTGCGAATATAACGTGGTCCCAACATCGACTCGGACCACGAAAGTTAGACGTCGGTAAGCTGCAATCATAACAGACCGACTACCGATAGGGAAACCTCTCCGTCTTCTCAAAATATTTGTGAGCAGGGCAAAAATATTACCAAAGATGTCTTTGGTTATACAAAAGCTGTGAAGAATTCTTGTTACAACGAGGAGTGTCGCAATGCTACTGCAGCGAAGAACGCTTTCTATCAGCGCACTCTGCAGTCGGGAGCAACGCGAGCTGTTAGAGAGCGATAACGAGAGAAACGGAGAGAGGAGAAATGTCTTTTCAGACGCAAGAAAAAGGAGCAAGAGGATGTTGAGATGTTATGTGAAAGAAATGAAACTCGAAAATTATATCAAAAGGTCAAGCGTCTGACTGAAGGTTTTGAACCCGGAGTAACATTCTGTAAGGATGACAATGGAAATCTGGTAACGGATGAACAGGAAGCAGGAATCATTATGGAGGAGTCATTTCTCCAACCTAATCGGAGGCGATGAAGCGCACAGTTCTGCCGATAGGGAAATGGTACCGGAACCACCAGTTAATGATGGCACTATTGTAGAGCCATCGAACTATAACGAGGTCAATTCTGTTATTAAAAAGCTGCAAAATAACAAAGCAGCAGGCTCTGAAGGGCTGCCAGCTGAGATAATTAAGACCGGCGGCGAAGAGTTGTTTAGAAGTATGCACCAACTTTTATGCAAGATATGGTCCGATGAACACATACCCAATGACTGGACTCTCAGTTTTCTCTGTTCTATACTTAAGAAAGGAGACCCCGCTGTTTGTGCCAACTACCGCTGACCAAGTCTTCTTTCCATTGCATATAAGATTCTGTCGCGCGTATTGTGTAATAGGCGGAAGCCATATACGGACTCACTGAGAGGACTATATCAGTGTGGCTTCAGACCAAAAAGGTCGTCCAGTGACCAAATATTCACATTACGCCAAACCTTGGATAGACCCGTGAGTTCAACAAAGACACTCACCACCTATTTATCGCTTACAAAGCCGCATTCGACACGCCGATACGATCATAGTTTTTCGATGCCCTGTGTGTACTAGGTATCCCGGCAAAGATCATCCTTCTTTGCATGATGACGCTTTCTCACACACAAAACGTTGTCAGGATGGGGAAAAACCTCTCCGACCCCTTTGTTATCAAGAGAGGTTTAAGGCAGGGCGTTGCTCTTTCGTGCGATTTTTTCAATTTTCGTATGGAATACATCCTTCGCCAGTGCCCGTACATACATGATATGTCGGGCTCGATCTTCCAAAAGGAAGTGATGCTGCTCGTGTACGCCGATGATATTGATATCATCGGCACGCAGGAACGGCGAGTCAGCAAGGCGTTCTCAGAGTTTGAGAGTCTCGGCACATCGGTCTAGCGGTGAATGAGGACAAGACGAAGTACTTGGTGTCTTCTCATACTCTGTCATCGCGTCTTGGACGTTCAGTGACGATGGAGAATTTCAACTTCAATGTTGTAGAAAACTTCGTCTATCTTGGAACAGAAATAACCAGCAACAACAACGTCAGCCAGGAGATCAGGCGAAGAATCATGCTTGCAAACAGATGGTTTTTTGGGCAGAGCAAGCAAATGAGAAATAAAGCCCTCTCTCGTCGGACGAAAATAAAAATCTATAAGATGCTGATACTGCCGGTCCTATTGTATGGCGCAGAGGCATGGACCGTGATTTAGTCAGATGAGACAATTTTGAAAGTCTTCGAGAGGAAGATTCTTCGCAGGTTTTTTGGTTCTATCATAGTCAAGCGCATAAAAGTCCAGCGGCTGCACTGGGCTGGGCACCTTATTCGAATGGATGAAAGAGATCCAGCACGCATGGCTTACATGGGGGGCCCAAACTTAATTGGTGGACGTCGAAATAGAGGACGACCGGGCAGTCGATGGAATGACCAGGTATGCAGAGATCTCTCCGTACTTGGCATTCAAAACGACTGGCGCCCAAGACTATGGAGGCTAGCGCGTGGTCCTAGACGCGGTCATGTCCGGTAAACGGTTGACGGCCACTTAAGTAAGGAAGTAAGATCCGCAAACGTTGGAGGGCAATCAATTGCCAATAATGTGAGAGTACCAAACTTTGTTTGAACATTTTTTGAAGTGGCTTGGAGATAAATTCGATACCATTGAGTGGTGTATTAGCATTTTGGGGCATGCTCACGAGTACCGTCCGGTAAACGGTTTGGGCATATGTCTTTGGCCCAGCTGGCATTGGCAAGAGACACACCAGGGATGATTGTGTCAAATGCATAAGTCTGTGTACTGCGTGCAATTGACTCTACGGTGTGCGAGCGAGCAGAGGCAATTCGCAGATGCAGATGGCATTTTAGTTCTTTATACACAGGGCAGCCTCTATAGTTACCCGTGTGATTTCTTCCAGAGTTGCTGCACTTTTGCGCGTTTAAATCAGAATTATTTGCGGTGCATGTAGCGGTATTGTGGAGTTATCCACAAGCGACGCAGACAGTACAGTATGTCTTTATGTGTCCAAACTCCTGACACTTGGTGCGTTGAACCAGGTTATTGCGCTTTTAAGGTTCTTCTACAGAAATTCTGCGGTGCGTTATTTTTTAAATGTCCTTTTTTCGATTTCCAGCTTTACTTTAAACATGGGCTACTGAATTTATTTCTGTTTAACAAAGACAACCGCGAAAAACATGCTCCCGACTGAGTCACCATCGACTTCGACGGCCAATCGGAATATATAGCCTTTGCCAACAGTTGCTGAAGTCTGTAATAGATATGGTTTATCGATGCAATCTGCTGCTGCTGTTCACAACTAAACAAGAATTCTTCTCTCGATGCCATTTATGTGTATATCAAATTTCATCTCTAAACCTCAAATTAAAGTCTAACAATTAAATTAATTGAAATACTTTTATTAAAGAAAAAATTGTGAATAGTTTGGCAATTAAAATTTTATTTGCACTAAGCTGCCATAAAAAAACTACGTGCTTACCTGATTTGTAAAACAAAAAAAAAAAAATATCGCATTCTGCATTTCATTTAAAAATAAACTTTCGAATATTAGACATTTATATAAGAGTTGTCTTGTGCTCTATTTGTCAGGCGCAGAAAAAAGTATTACGTAAAACGTTGGAAATGCGTTTCTGGATTTGAATTGTTTTTGATGACCTGCTGTGCCTTTGCGTCATGCATCATGCATCATGTTGCAATATGTTTTTTTCAATATGTCCAAACGAAAATAAATGCATGTACGTCAACTAAGCCAAGTGATTATGTTTTTAACAGAATTTTACTTTTAATTGAACTTGCTGAGCAAGTTTGCAAATTTTTTCACATCAGTTGCATGGACAAAGTTTTCTTATGGCTTGCAGCATTTCGATATGTCTTGCCTGCAGACAAATGTTTTAAATGGAATACTTTATCATTCCATATGTTGAGTTGATGGGTTAATAGCTGGTGTATACAGGGTGCATAGAAAAAGTTATATAATATATTTAGTTAATCGATAATTTAAATTGATTTTTCGATTTTTCATAGAACAAAAGATTGTATAGAGAAAACGAAGGAGGCCACATAAAATATGGAACTACAAATAGTTCTTCTGAACGGGCTAAAATGTAACAGAAATGTAACGATATCACTGTACTTAGAGGTTTTCAGTGTCACTGATTTTGAATTTGAAGTCAGATTCCAAAAATTCAAAATAAAGGATCCAGTATGGTAATCCCAAAACTCCTAAGTATTAGGTTTTCTTGAAATGTTCTGAATTTTTAATTTTTATATTCTGTTAATATAATTATTTATTTTTTTACTATTTTTTTTTTTGTACCCCTAGGAGGTATTTTTAAAGATCATAGTTGAGCATTTCATTTCTCATATCACTGCAGATCGTTGAACGTCAGGATTTAGCTTTACAATATATTAAAAATGGCAAAAAACTCTTTTTTACTTTCACGAAAACGTAACGTGATGGGAAGTTTTTGAGCTCGGATTCGTATTCACATCGAAAATCCATTCAGAAAACCTATGTCCCATCTCTCTCAGAAAGTTGAGATTTGCAGGGTAGTGTAATCAATTAATCGGGTTTATTCTAAACGATTAAAAGCCATTTTTTTTTTCAGCCCTAGCCAGAATACCGGTGTCAAAAAGATCTTACTTACCTACTTAAATGGCCATCAACCGTCTTCCGGTCATGGTCACATTGAGGAGTGCGCACCAGTACGGAGAGATCTCTCCATAACTGGTCATTCTAACACGTGCAGACAAGGCATCGAAAAACTTCGTTCGTATCGGCGTGTCGAAAAGGGTAAATAGGTGATGTTGTTATTTTCCAAGATTTGGCGTAATGTGAATATTTGGTCACTGGTCGACCTTTTTGGTCTGAAGCCACACTGATATCATGAATCCGTATATGGCGTCAGCCTTTTACACAATACGCGCGACAGAATCTTATTTCCGATGGAACGAAGACTTATTCCGCGGAAGTTGGCGCAAACAGTGGGGTCTCCTTTCTTAAAGATAGAACAGAGAACACTGAGATTCCAGTCATTGGGTATGCGTTCATCGGACCATATCTTGCATAAAAGTTGAAGCATACTCCTAACCAACTCTTCGCCGCCGTTCTTAAATAACTCAGCTGAAATCAGAGCCTGCCGCTTTGTTATTTTTCAGCTTTTTTATAACAGAATTGACCTCGTTATATTTCGGTGGCTCTACCATACTGCCATCATTAACTGGTGGTTTCGGGGTCATTTCTCTATCTTCGGTATTGTGCGCTCAATCGCCTCCGAGTAGGTTCGAAAAATTACTCCTCCATAATCTTAGTGATTCCTGTTCATACGTAACCAGATTCAATTTACATACTTACAGAAAGTTACTCCGGGCTTAAAACCTTCGCTTGACCTTTTTATATAATTTTCGAGCTTCATTTCTATTCCGTAACATCTCAACATCCTCAAACTCCTGCTTTTTTTGCTCATTTTTCTTGCGTCTGAAAAGGCGTTTCTCCTCTCTCCGTTTCTCTTGTTATCGCTCTCTAATAGTTCGCGTTGCTCCCGACTGCAGAGTTCGCTGATAGAAAGCGTTCTTCTCTGCAGTAGCATTGCGATACTCCTCTTCGTACCAAGAATTCTTCACAGGTTTTGTATAAACAATGACATCCTTGGCAGCCCTATCCATGGAGTGGGTGATATGTTTCCACTACTCACATATATTTTGAGAAGACGTAGAGGTTTCCCGAAGCAGTCGATCTGTCCGTCTGTGCGAAACATTGGATCTCAGAAACAAAGTTTGTCTGGGTGTCACACTATAAACAGGATTTCTCTAAATTTTATTTCCTAATAATGGAGATGAGCTATCTGGAGCTCGTAAACTGGAGTTGGTATACTTTTTTTTTAATATATGTCTCCGAGATATTGGCGTAGTCACATTATAGAGGCCTTGGGTTGCTGAATTTAAATCTGTTACAGGAATTGCGACAGCATCGTCAGCTTTTTTTCCTTAACATACAAAAATCTTCACCTTTTGTTTTGTATTTTATCAAAATCGGTTGCATACTTCGGGTTTAAAAAAGGTATTCTTCAAACCTCTTATGCAGAACGAACATGTTGGATCGAGCATGCTCTTGAAGCTGGACTCTGAAGTACGTTTGTTCTCAGCTCAGACCGACTCGCTCATTTATTGCACGTCTTGTATATACACTAGCGCAGCTGAGAACACACTCTCAGCAGCTCTTTGCACAGTGGGCTTAACCTATGTACAGAAGGCTTAGAATATGACTAAACTATGACTTACTGCTACAACTCTAAATTTCACTTTATATCATGACTTTTGGAACGCACCCGTTTGCATATCTAAAAAAACAGCAGATTCATGCTGTGTATATGCGAGGAGCGTTCGCTGCAGGTGTATTACTCTGCAAGCAATAAACTCTCCAGCACCAATGAGGAAGCCGCTCTGTGAAGCCATTTTAATAACATCTGTGCATAGTTATTGCAATGCAAAAGTTTTGCTGTATAGTTCTAAGCAATAAAGGTATTTCTTGAATTGTGCGCAGACAGAGAGAAGATGGCCATGTATGGAGTATATATAAGCTACTAACTCGATCCGTGTGGGTTATTTTACTAGGTTTAGTGAACAAGCAAAGAAATCTGTCAATGCAATAAATAAAATATTTTTCTTACAGCAACTCAGAAAGAAGAACAGATTTGTGTGAATGGTCCGATATGTACAGCAATGGAATCACTCAATTTTTTATATCTTACGCGAGCGTTATCCGCCATTGGCCACATCGCAATGATTTTAACTATTATAAAGCAATATAAAAATTTGTTATATATAAAATGTCAAAAATTTGACTTGAAGCAATGCTCTGCTGCTGATTGCTAGGAAGATGGCATGAAACCTTGCGCATACAAACAACTTCAATTAAATGTCATAGAGAGGAGTTTTATAAACTTCCGCTCAACAAAATGAAAACTTACAATTTTTTTCTTTATGCAATATCAGCTTTGTCTGAGCTGTCAAAGTAAATTCACAAATGTCAGAGAAACTTTGAATATGAAAAGTTTTATTTGAATTTAAGTTTTAGGCTAAGACAAAACAAATCTTTTGTTTAAATTATTATTCAGCAAAATAAATCTAAATCTTGGAGTATTTATTTATTTTACGTTGGAAGTACAACAATAAAATAGTTTTAAATGCTTATACAAACAAGAATATTGTCTAATAACAAGAACCACGTTCATCCATTTAACACATTTCATGTAGGACCAACTCCAACAGCTTCTACATTAAATAAATTCTAATGAAAAAGTGTTTAAGATCCAAATCAGAACTCCTAACGAGTTAGCCTCCTAAGAAAAAGTCGATTTAGACATCGCCGTCTGTCTGGCTATGAACAACAGGAACTTGGAGACTATAAATAATAGAAACTTTAAGTTTTAAATATTTATTTTATCATATTTTTTCTTCAGATTAGTATTTAATGAACAACAATTTTGCTTGTGCAAACGTGCCAAGCAGTTCACAACGTCCACTAGAACACCTCTCTCTTGGGTAGCCGCTCGGAAGTGAGCTAACTATGAGAAATTGACAAACAACCCTATTAATTAGGCGTTTGTGCGGATAAAACCAATGATGATGACCTCTGCAAACGATATAAGGACCTCGATTTTTTTTAATTGGGATGGTGCATATATCTAGCTGGTTGATGCCCTGAAAAGATACAAGGCCGACAACACAGCAATGTAGAAAATACGATGTATAGGATAGTGTTTCTCTAAAAAAGCGTCTTGTACAGCTATGCCATGAGACTACGCAAAACTTTTGATGCGGTTTCATAGTAAGTAAAAAACTTCGTAGCCTCCTCTACAGATTCACGCTTATTGACGAGCGCGAAGCCGCGACACCCATCAAGGCTAAAGATTTTAAGTTGAGTTCTATGAGCGCTTAGAACGTCTACACGAGCGCTGATGTCAAAAGCGTGCTTGGCAACTTTAACGCCAAGATAAGGATGGAAGGAATCTTTGGTCCAACCGTCGGAAAATTTAGCCTTCACGACACTAACTCCAATAATGCAGAGAGAGACCAAACGATTTCGCCACAGGCCGGAACATGGTACTAAGTAGTACCAGATTTCAACACCTCAACATCCACAAGGCAACATGGCTGAGTCCAGATCAAATTACGTGGTCCCAGCATTGACACGGACTACTATCTTGTCGCAGCCAAGGTACGCACTATGCTCAGCGGTGTGCACTCCACACGTCCCAACATGCAACGAAAGCTAGACGTCGGCAAGCTGCAATCAGAACACACCGCCGAACCCTTCTCAACCACGCTCTCCCGACAGCTCCGGAAACCTATCCGTCTTCTCAAGATATATATGAGCAGTGGAAACATATCACCCGCTCCATGGATAGGGCTAACATGTCATTGGTTATCCAAAACCTGTGAATTATTCTTGGTACGACGATAAGTGTCGCAAAGCCACTGCAGAGAAGAACGATTCTTATCAGCGAACTCTGCAGTCGGGAGGAACGCTATTAGAGAGCGATATCGAGAGAAACGAAGAGAGGAGAAACGCCATTTCAGACGCAAGAAAAAGGAGCAAGAAAGGCAGGAGTTTGAGGATGTTGAGATGTTACGTGGAAGAAATGAAACTCGACAATTTTATCAAAAGATCAAGCGTCTGACAGAAGGTTATAAGCCCGGAGCTACTTTCTGTAAAGAAGAAAGCGGGAGTGTGGTAACAGATGCACAGGAATCGCTGAGATTATGTAGGAGTCATTTTTCTAACCTACTCGGAGGCGATGAAGCGCACAATTCCGCCGATAGAGAAATGACACCGGAACCACCAGTTAATGATGGCACTATTGAAGAGCCACCGGCCTATAACGAGGTCAATTCAGTTATTAAAAAGCTGCAAAATAACAAAGGCTCTGATGGGCTGCCAGCTAAGTTATTAAAGACCGGCGGCGAAGAGTTGCACAGGAGTATGCTTCAACTTTTATGCAAGATATGGTCCGATGAACGCATACCCAATGACTGGAATCTCAGTGTTCTCTGTTCTATCTTTAAGAAAGGAGACCCCGCTGTTTGCGCCGACTACCGCGGAATAACTTCTGTCGCACGTATTCTGTAATAGGCTGAAGCCATATACGGATCACTGATAGGACTTTATCAGTGTGACTTCAGACCAAAAACTTCGACCAGTGACCAAATATTCACATTACGCCAAATCTTTGAAAAGACCCGTTAGTTTAACAAAGACACAAACCACCTATTTGTAAATTACAAATCCGCATTTGACACGTAGATACGATCGACGCCCTGTCTGCACTAATTATCCCGGCACAGATTGTCCATCTTTGCATGACGACGCTATCTCTCACACAAAACGTCATGGTGAGGAAAAACTACTCCGACCCCTTTGATACCAAAAGAATTTTCAGACAGGGCGATGCTCTGTCGTGCGACTTTTTCACCCTTCTGATGGAAACATCCTACGCCAGTGCCCGTACCTACAGAGTATGTCGGGCTTGATCTTCCAAAATGAATTGATGCTGCTCGCTTACGCCGATGACATCGATATCATCGCAGCACGCAGGAACGGCGTGTCAGCAAGTCGTTCTCAGAGATTGAAAAACAGTCTCGGCTCGTGAGTCTTGCGGTGAATGAGGACAAGACGAAGTACTTGGTGTCTTCTGGCACGCCGGCATCGCGTCTTGGACGGTCAGTGACGATGGATAATTTTAACTTCAGTGTTGTAGAAAACTTCGTCCATTTTGGTTCCGATATGATCAGCCAAGAGATAAAGCGAAGAATCACGTCTGCAAATAGATGCTTTTTTGCGCTGAGCAAGTAAATTAGAAGTAAAGAACCCTTTGGAAAGAAGAAAATCAAGATTTACAAAACGATGATACGCCCGCTCCTACTGTATGTTGCAAAAGCATGGACTGTATAGATTGTCCTCATGATTTGTGCTCCTTTTATTAGAGTCGACGTTTAGTTCCTACCGCGAGTTGTATGAGCTATTCGACGAGGTTGACATTTGCTAGTCGCGTCATTCGAATGAATGAAAGACCTCCAGCAAGCATGGCTTAAATGGCGGGCCAAACTTGGTTTTAGGACGACGAAATAGAGGACAACTGGTCATGCGTTGCAATGACCAGGTAGAGAAATCTCTCCATACTTGGCATTCAAAACAACTACAGCAACAGGTTCGATCGACGGTGTAAAGCCATCGAAGTAACCCCTATCTTAGGTTGAGTACTCATAAATTCTGCCTCTCTTTTCTGAGAATTGAGTATGCCATGCCAGGGTTAAGATCAAGTGCCAAATACTTTAAATACTTAATAAAATGTAGCTCCTAGAAAACCTTATCCAATTTACGTGTATCAGCGTCATAATAATATGTAAGTGTTTTCAAAAAAGCAATCAAACTTTTTGCATCAAAATCAATTAAGTGCACTAAATTTCCTCACAAGATATAGCTTTATGTGATTAATTTTCTGCATCACGATGTTGGCTTAATTAAAAATTCTCGTTCGAAACTGTTTTTTAGGCAAATAATTACTTCAAACGAAATTTGAATACGATAAATGGAAACGTATCCTCTTTGCCTTAAACTATTGCCAACGTAAGCAAATATTCATTCAATTATTGATTTTCTTAGAACTCTTATTGAAAACAAACGTAAAAGGATGTTTCCTTTGCGTCGCTTTCAGCTTTGTATTTATGTGTGCTGCATGTGTTTGCCTATTAAGGAATGCACCATTCTTTATAGAATTTGACATAGCTTATGTGTGTCAAATAATTTTTAAATAAATAATAAAAAGAAGTAGACAAAACTTTTATTTCTTTAGTTTTTAAATGAAGAAGCAAATGATTAGACTCACATTTTGTCAATGCGACGAACCTGGCAGCAAACACGATATTCCGAAAATAAAAAGGCTTTAAACAGTGTCGGGAAGTAACTTTAATCTTAAATTGATGCAATTGGAGATTTTGAACCTTATGGAACTGAATACAAAAACGAGATCGATTTGTAGTGGTCCGATATGCACCTTTATGGAATATAACATTCGATTTCAAGTAAGATACACAAAGTTTGTAATTTTTGCTAAATTAAAAGCACATTCATTGAATACAAGTGATCTGAAGAATATATATGTGAAACTAAGTATGTGAATTTGAAGGCTAATGGACAGTCAGAGCAAGAATGTTTTGAATGTTTTAACGGGAATGAAGTCTACTCAGTCATGTCCAATATGTGGTGCAACTTCAAACAATTTATTTGATGACCAAGGACACAAGCCAAAACGTAATACTATTCAATCTGGAGTCACTCCATGGATAAGATTCTTTGAATTTGTTTTGCACGCTTCATATCGGATTAAGCTACGCCATTTGCAGGTGCCCCATTAAACTTCATAATTTCGTCTTCGTAGCAGTTTTAAATAAGTCCGCAAAAGTTTTAAAGCTTTTGTAGTGAAACTGCTTCAGTATTTTTTGCAAAAGAATCCGTGGTATCTCATGTTACCGACCATTCACAAGATCCTGGTCCATGTATCACAAATTATTTCTGCTTCTGCAGTTCCCGTATTAATAATATAGGATTCTTCGGATCCCTTAATATCGAGCCTTTATTTAAATAAAAAGCTCAAGAAAAATAGGGACAAGCTGCCGTCAGAAGTGATTGGTCTTTTCGTTAAAGTAGATGAAGACAATATTGAATCTGATATAGAATCGGTTTCTGATAATGCATACATTTAAACCTCTTCATTTGAGATAGAAGCGGAAGAAGGTTAAATTAATTAATTAATGAATAACTTGAATATGGGAGATAAGAGTGGGCGTGGTTCGTTCAATTTCAAAATTTTACCAATTTTTTTATATAATGTATTATTACAACAAACTGTAGCAAATTTTAGGTCCCTGGGAACTGCACTTTATTTTATGCCCCAAGGAATCGGTAAGAAGAGCAGAAACTTTCTGACTTGCATAAGCTGAAAATATGGGCAGTGTCACATTCCCTTATACAAGAGAAAAAATCCAGTTGTTAATATTTAAGCTACGTCATTTGCAGATGCCCCGTTAAACTTCATAGCTAATGGCTAACTGCATGTCCGTTGCCTGTTGTTAAATTTAATTGTGTTGTTTCTTAAATGGAATTGCCCATAAATGTTTATTTCGCCATTTGTTTTTCTGTATTTTTTTCTTCTTTTTTTATTTTTTCGCACGGCAAAACGGAATGTACTTGTGCTGTTGCCGATTCCAATGGCTTCTCTGCTGCTGCTTTCTCAGCCACAATCATTTCCGAAGCCAATAATCGAAATGTGATGAAAAATAGTCCAAGTGTCGGCGTCGGTGAAAGAAAAACATGTAGCATACTTATGGCCTCAAACGAACAAGCCGTGATTTAACTCACACTACGACTGTAGCAATTTGTTATAAACCACTTGGCTGATACTTGAAGACGACGACGAGGCATACAGCAAAGGATATGCTCGATGCCTAGGCTGTTTACAAAGCAGGACAAGGAAGAGGACCATTCCGATTGCCATAAAGAATACCTTGAATTGCTGCTGTTTTTTCAGCATTTACATGCAGCAGCAGCGAACGAGTACGTCAATCTCATTCATACTTGTAACTCGGGCGCGCGTGCCACTCTTGACAACTCCAAGTTGCTTTTGCCACTTTCGCTTATAAAAAGAGACGCGCATGGAATAGAATTGAATGGTGAAAAAATAAATTTTGTTTTTCATTTTTTATTCTTTTTTTTTTTTTTTTGTTTTTTAGAGATAGGGTAAAAATAACAGCCTAAGGCAACGCGTCGCATACTTCAGAAACAGAATAGACATTCAGTCAGTCATTCATTCAGACAGACAGACAGACAGACAAACAGTAAAACAGTCAAATGAATAAGCTGGCTGAATGCATAGATGGATTGCTGGAGAAACAGGCATTTTCCGTTTGTCTGTCTGTCTGTCTGTCTGTCAGGCAGTCAAGTTCTTCGCCTTGAAGTGGCACTTGTCGAGAAATAGCAAACCCGACTGTCTGTCTGACCGTCTGTCTGTCTGTCTGTCAGTCGGGTCTAGTCTTTATACACAATATTTTACATTCGCTCATCCTCGAAAATTCTTTGACAGCATAGCTAAAACAAGGCATTGTAGCAGGCACTCAGTAGACGATAGGGCAGGCAATGAGTACTGAGTACTCTGTTGCACTAAATGGTGCACTCGAAAAGTTCTTCGCCACATTAACCAATTGTGCTGCAGGCATGCGACACGCAATGCGAGAGCATGCCGATAAGTAATCGTAATCGCAATCGTAATCGGTCGTGCTAATAAATGGCACAACATCAAATTGATATTTCTCATTTATATTAATCTGTTAATTTACTTTGAAGGATTGCTTTAAACTATTTGCAGATAACAACATCAATTTTTTGTTGTTTATGACTCATTTTGGCACTCAAGGACGACGTTCACAAAAAAAAAAAACAAAAAAATAAATAAATCAGCAACAGACAAACTGAAGGCACAATTTGTGACATGAATAATTGGCATAAAATAGTATGGCAGACTGACACCTATAAATTTTTTAACTTCGATTCGATGATTTTATTGCGACTTTACCAGAACAAATTGCTGGAAAATTTTTTTATATTTTCTTTCCGCTTAATCACATTCATATATAGTACAAGGTTCCACCTTTTGTTTGACTAATATTCATGTAAGAAATAAGTTCAGCTCTGATCACTTGTCTGTATTCAACACGAGGCTAACTGGAGTCATTACTCGAGATATGTCACAGCAAATTTATCTTAGAGTTGAGAAGTGGAAACATATCACCCGCTCCATGTATAGGGCTGCCAAGGGGGTCATTGGTTATAAAAAACCTGTGAATAATTCTTGGTACGACGAGTAGTGGCGCAATGTTACTAAAGAGAAGAACGCTTCCTATCAGCGAACTCTGCAGTGGGCAGCAACGCGAGCTATTAGAAAGTGATATCGAGAGAAACGGAGGGAGGAGCAAAACCTTTTCAGACGCAAGAAAAAGGTGAACGAAAGGCTGCATTTGAAGATGTCGATATGTTACGTGACAGAAATGAAGTTCGAAAATTCTATCAAAAGGTCAAGCGTCTGACTGAAGGTTTTAAGCCCGGAGTAATTTTCTGTAAGCATGACAATGGAAATCTGGTAACGAATGAACAGGAATCACTGAGATTATGAAGGAGTCATTTCTCCAACCACAATTCCGCCGATAGAGAAATGACACCAGAACCATCAGTTAACGATGGCACTATTGGAGAGCCACCGGCCTATAACAAGGTCGATTCAGTTATTAAAAAGCTGAAAAATAACAAAGCGGCAGGCTCTGATGAGCTGACAGCTGAGTCACTTAAGACCGGCGGCGAAGAGTTGGTTAGGATGTATATATATCTATTATACATGAACGCATACCCAATGACTGAAATCTCAGTGTTCTCTGTTCTATCTTGAAGAAAGGAGACGCAACTGTTTGCGCCAACTACCGCGGAATAAATGTCCTTTCCATCGGATATAAGATTATTGTGTAATAGGCTGAAGCCATCGACCAGTGACCAAATATTCACATCACGCCACATCTTGGAAAGGACTCGCCGATACGAACGAAGTTTTTCGACTCCCGGTCTACACTAAGCTTCCCGGCAAAAACTGATCGTCTTTGCATGATGACGCTATCACACACACAAAGCGTTATCAGGTTGGGTAAGAACCTCTCGGAACCATTCGATAAAAAGAGAGGTTTTAGGCAGGCCCACCAGGCCCGTACATACAGAAAATTTCGGCTCGATCGCGGATGATATTCTCGCAGATTGGGAAACAGTCTCGGTGAATGAGGAATAGACGAAGTACTTAGTGTCTTCTTGCTCGATGCAGAATTTCAACTTCAATGTTGTAGAAAACTTCAGGCGAAGATTCACACTTGCAAACAGATGCTATTTTGGGCTGAGCAAAATACCTCTCTCGGAAGACAGAAATCAAGATCTATAAGACGCTGATACTCCCGGTCCTATTGCAGGGCGCAGAGACAAGCACCGTGATTGAGTCAGATGAAACAGCGTTGGAAGTTTTTGAGAGGAAGATTTTTCGATCCTATTACAGTCGGCGAGGAGTTTAGGTCCCATATGAACTGCGAGCTGTACGAGCTATTCGATGAGGTTGATATAGTCGAGCGCATAAAATTCCAGCGCTGCGCTGGGCTGGACACCTCATTCGAATGGATGAAAGAGCTCCATAGTAGAGATCTCTCCGTAGTGGAGCGCCTTTCTAAGTAAGTAAATATGCATAAAGTGACGTCAGTATGTATTATTACACTATGGACTCACAAGCCAATACTATTTCCCTTTTAAAATCCGTTTCACTTTGCACACCACTGAAATTGAAATACTATACCCACACACAAGCGCGCGCCCCACTCTTTTAAAACTCCTCAAGTATTTCGTATATCAGCTATATCCTTCTATAATTTCTCAGCCCGTACTCGTATGTTTTAAGAATAATTTTTTACAAACATTCGCGCTTTACTGCATGTCCTTTTAGCAATCTTTGTATTGATTTCGTCGACCGTCTTCATCATCAGTCATCGGTGATAGTTGTACTTGGAAAAACTTGTTTATAGTCAGTCTACTACCAGAATGCACAACGCATACAAATGAATGGCATTGAGCACATTTCTATTTTCAGCATTAAGTGGTCTCTTCAAGTTGCAAGCAAATGCAAATTTTGCCGCTGCCTCGGCTGCTGCTGCTTCTATTAAAATTGAAAGAAACCAAGCCACTTAAACACGCAAAGCAAAGAAAGCGCAAAATGTGCAAATAATTTCAAGATTTACTATTTTATATCGACGACAAAGCATCTTTCTCCAATTTTTTTCACTCTACGAATTTATGCCATTCAAGTTTTGTAGCCTAGTTCCCTAGTATTGTACTTAATAGCATTTCGCACAATTGTTTAGTGAAGTGGATTCGAGCGAGCGTACTGGAGAAAGCGCAACAACAACAACAACAAAAATAAATAAATTACAACAAAAAAACAGCAAGCGCCAGCAAAAGTAACAAATCATTCGTAATCTTCAACATTATTATTATTTTTTAAATAGCGAAACCATTTGCGACTTCGTCCGGCATCAACCATTCATTGGCTCGGCTCTGTTAACGCAAAAATGTCTGCAACGAAAATTGCCTACGGCTACGGAATTTTTTTGGCTATGATCGATGTTCAACTGTCACATTCAATCATTCACCATCATGGCTGGCCTCTTGATGTATTCAATGTTCTATGAAATAGGCAAATAAATTTAAAGACATTTTTAATTTTCTTGTTTTCTTTTTTATTTCTTTTTAAGGAGTAACAGTAAAGTTGGAAAAGACAATAGGAAATCCCCAAAAAAAAAAATAAAAATTATATCAAATCATTGCAAGCTAATCTTCTTTTTTTTTTATTTTAGCAAATCATTAAATAAAAATGAACCAGCATTGGTTTTTGACCTTTAAACTTTAGAAATAAATTGTTATTCTTTTTCCGACTTTCACACTGTATAAAATTTTAATAGCACAAACGAAAATCTTGCAAAGATGGAAGCGATGAGCTGGTTTGCAGAAGTTTATATTGGTGGGGAAAAATATTTATTGTCATTCACTTGGGAATGGTCAAATCGGATCAAGCCAGATTTTTGGGCACATACTGACAGAAGAGAAAGGCGACGACCCTAACAATAAATTCTATGAGCCCTTGGAACGTCTATATGAGCGCTGTCCCAAACTAGATGTCAAAATTGTGCTTGTTTGTGACTTTAACGCCAACATTAAGAAAGGAAGGATACTTTGCCCCAACCGTTGGAAAATTAAACCTTTACGACACTACCTGCAATAATGGAGAGAGCCTAATCGCTTTTGTCGCGGGCCGGAACATGGTAGTTAAAAGTATCAGACTACAAAACCTTTACATGCAAAAGGCAAAATGGCTCAATCCGGACCACTATCTGGTCGCAGCCAAGGTACGCACTAGGCTCAGCGTAGTGCACGCCGCACGTTCCAACATGCAACGAAAGCTAGACGTCGGCAAGCTGCAATCAGAGCAGACCGCCGCAGCCTTCTCAAACACACTCTCCCGACTGCTCACCGTCTTCTCAAGAAATTGGTGAGCAGTGGAAACATATCACCCGCTCCATGGATAGGGTTGCCAAGGATGTCATTGGTTATACAAACCCTGTGAATAATTCTTGGTACAACGATAAGTATCGCAAAGCTACTGCAGAGAAGAACGCTTCCTATCAGCGAACTCTGCAGTCGGGAGAAACGCGAACTGTTAGAGAGCGATATCGAGAGAAACGGAGAGAGGAGAAACGCCTTTTCGCAAGACGCAAGAAAAAATATGACAAGAAAGGCGGAAGTTTAAGGATCTTCAGATGTTACGTAACCAAAATGAAGCTCGAAAATTCTATCAAAAGGTTAAGCGTCTGACTGAAGGTTTGAAGCCCGGAGTAACTTTCTGTAAGGATAAAAATGGTAATCTGGTAGCGGATGAACACGAATCTCTGAGATTATGGAGGAGTCATTTTTTAACCTACTCGGAGGCGATGAAGCGCACAATTCCGCCGATAGAGAAATGACACTGGAACCATCAGTTAATGGTGGCACAGTTGTAGAGCCACAGGACTATAAAGAGGTCATTTCAGTTATTAAAACGCTGAAAAATAACAAAGCGGCGGGCTCTGATGGGTATGCAAGGTATGGTCCAATGAACGCATACCCAATGACTGGACTCTCAGTGTTCTCTGTCCTACCTTAAAGAAAGAGGACCCCGCGTTTTACGCCAACTACTGCGGAATAAGTAACCTTTTCATCGGATATAAGATTCTGTGGCGCGTATTGTGTATTAGGCGGAAGCCATTTACGGATTCACTGAGAGGACCATATCAATGTGGCTTCAGACCAAAAAAGTCGACCAGTAACCAAATGTTCACATTACGCCAAATCTTGAAAAGTTCAGCAAAGACACACACCACCTATTTGTCGACTACAAATCCGCTTTCGACACTCCGATACGATTAAAGTGTTTCGACGCCCTGTCTGCACTAGGTATCCCGGCAAAGATTGTCCGTCTTTGCATGACGACGCTATCTCACACACAAAGCGTTGTCAGGGTGGCGAAAAACCTCTCCGACCCCTTTGATACCAAGAGAGGTTTCAGGTAGGGCGATGCTCTGTCGTGCGATTTTTTCAATCTTTTGATGGAATACATCCTACGCCAGTGCCCGTACATACCGAGTATGTCGGGCTCGATCTTCCGAAAGGAAGTGATGCTGCTCGCTTAAACCCATAACATCGATATCGTCGGTACACAGGAACGGCGACTAAGCAAGGCATTCTCAGAGATTAACAAACAGTCCCGGCTCATGGGTCTAGCGGTGAATGAGTAGAAGACGAAGTACTTGGTGTCTTCTCGCACTCCCTCATAGCGTCTTGGACGGTCAGTGTCGATGGATAATTTCAACATCAATGTTGTAGAAAACTTCGTCCATTTTGGTTCCGAAATGATCAGCCAAGAGATATAGCGAAGAATCACGATTGTAAATAGATGCTTCTTTGCGGTAAGCAAGCAAATTAGAAGTAAAGAACCCTTTCGAAAGACAAAATTCAAGATCTACAAAACGATAATATGCCCAGTCGTACTGTATGGTGCAAAAGCATGGACTAGATAGATTCTCCGCATGATTTTTGGACCTATTATAGTAGGTCAGCACATAAAATTCCAGCAGCTGCACTGGGCTGGTCAACTCCTACGATTGTATGAAAGATCTCCAGCACGCATGGTTTATATGAGGGACCCAAACTTGATTGGTGCACGGGCACGCATTGCAAAGACCAGGTATGGAGAGATCTAAACGTATTTTGGCATTTAAAACAACTGGCGTTAGCGTGCACAAGACCAAAGAAGCTGGTGCGCCTTTCTAAATGCGACAATGACCAACAAAGTAAGATATATATTTCCGGCCTTCTATCAGCGAAGACTGATGTCGGGAGCAAAGCAAGCTGTTAGAGTGCGATATCGACTGAGCGAAGTAAATAAAATCGCAATTTCAGACGAAAAAAAAACAATAAATGCGTGTTCTTGAAGAAGTTGAGAGGTTGTGCTATAGAAATGAAACTCGAATGAATTCTATTAACAAGTCGAGCGTATGACAGAAGATTTTAAAAATTTCCAAAAAAAAAAACCTGGTTACTGATGCAGAGCAATTATTGAGAATTTAGAGGAGTCACGTCTTTTCAGTCACTACAAAAGGATGAAGTAGTCAATTATAATCGCTGTCATCCAAATGTTCCTTGCTGTCTGCACGTCAGTAGTTATTGTCACTAATTTTCAACGATGCTTAAGTATTGGAGTTTATTCTCCAAGTATTGCTTCCTGCTGTTATTATTCGGTTACATGGTTTCTATGATGTTTATCAATTGGGTACGGTTTAGTACTAATACGCTCCAATATAGTCCTTTGGTAGGGTCTATAGATATTTGATGTTGCTGGCGTTATTGTTCTTTTAATAATCTTTGTTGCCTGGTGTTGGTTGACATAGGCAATTCTTGTCACGGCGAAAGATCTTTCAGCGTTCCTGCACACCTTTCGAGCAAATTTTACGAAGGTTTGGATTATACTTCCAGCCTTGCAGCTTGCAGGTAATGCTTGAAATCGAAGAAGCGCAATAAATGGCCCAAAAGTATAAGCAATCACAAAATATTATATAATGTGATGCTGTGTTACTTTTCAGAAAATTTCTTCGGCACAAAAAAAGTCCCTCGAAGTCAAAATCCAGAAAAAAAATTATCAAAATCGGTTAATAAATGACGATTTTATAATCAAATTATATATAATTAAATTTGAACGACCTATGCTTATTATGCTTTCGGCCTCCATTTTTCTTTTCTTACTGTGCGAATTGGGAGGAGCAAAATATTTTTCGTCAGTAGCATTTTTTGTGAGTACATAATTTCGTTGGTGCATGAGCTGTGAAAATATTTGGCGAGCAGCGACCGCTACTAGTGCAGCGACCACTTACAGTCGTTCACTTCCGACTGTAATTTTCTGATTTATTTTTTTTTTCTGCATTCAACGATGCGTTAAAAAAACTCAATGACAATTAGTTATTCTTTATGGCATTGCAAAAAAAAAAAAAATATGATATTGCATAAAAAGTATCTTCATAAAAAAAATGAAATAAACATCCTACTTAAAGCCTGCACTTAAATATGGACATATTTCGATTATTATTAAATTTAAATTATAAAGCATACTGAATATATATGTATCTATTATATATATATATATATATATATATATTATAGTAAATGAGCGTCACAAATTGCCAACTAAATATGAAAACTTTTTTAATTGTTCTCTTTTTTATTTAAAAGGCAAATCAAAAAGAGCGAAAAAAAAATTGTAGCCACAAATGGCCACAGCACAAAAAAGACGCAGCGAAATTTTAAAAATTAATAACGAACTAACAAAAAATATATAAAAAAGAAAAACTTTAATTTAATACAATGGGGAATGCGGTTAAACACTGGCAAAGTGGGTGTCAAATCGGTTACGACCCAAGTTGGTAATAACAAAAAAAAAAAAAAGAGAAATTCAGATTGCTGCAGACAAAGAGCATACTAGAGCACAGCAGAACGCCTGTCAAGGACGCCGAGTTAAATGGAATGCAATTTGGAAAAGTTGGTGCGGCATTTATGGGGTTAGTCAGGCAGTTGAACGAATGAGAAAGATACTTAAACTGGAGATGAGCACTGCATATGAAGCTGACAACTTTTAATATATTAAATAACTAAGAGGTAATAAAAAAAGCATGGATCTCTACGGCATATTAAAAAAAAATGTTAATAATACGAGTAACAGTTATGCATTTTTAGTGATTTCAAGGACAAAAGTTCTGCAAATATTTATGAAGTTTAGCAGAACAGAGTAAAAAGTCCTTAAATTGGTAAACAGCTTCAAGGAACAAAACAAAAGCTAAACATTTTTTGATTTCAAGCTGTTGAAGATAATATGTAGGTAAGATGTGTTCTGTTGTGCAGGTTGGTTCGTTTTCTTCTTCTTATATTTCAGCATCTTAAAGGATTCCAAATAAAAATCTACCGTATCCGAATTAATAAAATCACATATATTTCTAGCCTAAGCAATAAAACATATTGCCAGATGCAATCTGACGTCTCCATCGTAAAGTCTGACATTTTTTAGGTCTAACTTACTGTGAACAATTTGACGTACGAGCGCAAAACGATCCAAAAAAATGGAATTAAACCAAGAACATTTTCGTGCGATGATTTATTACGATTTTCAACGTGGATTATCAAGACAAGAATGCACCAATCAACTTAAATTAACTTTTGGTGATGAAGCTCTATCCTTGCCCACTGTGAAAAACTGGTTCAACGAATTCAATCGTGGCCGCAGTTCGCTCACCGACGAATTTCGTGTAGCTCGTCCAAAATCGGTCGTTGCGGCAGAAAACAGCGATGCTGTGTGTGAACTGATAAAGCAGGATCGAGATTAAGGCATCCCTGGGCATTAGTATGACTAGCATACATACAATATTACATGAACATTTGGTCGTCAGAAAGGTTTGTTGACGTTGGATGCCGCATAACTTGACAATCGCTCAAAAGAATGCACTTGTCGATTGGTGCAAGCAAATGCTGAAGAAATTCATGCGAGATGCGTCACTCAATCGTGACAGGTGACGAAACGTGGATATATGCGTATGTGCTCCAAACAAAACAGCATTCGACCGTCTGGGTCTTTCAAGACGAGCAAAATCCAACAAAAGTTACTCGCTCGAAGCAAATGATTGCATGTTTCTTCTCGAAATCCGGACATGTTGCAACCGTGCCACTTGTGAAAAGAAGGACGGTCAATTCCGAATGGTAAACAACCATTTGCTTGCCTGAAGTGTTCGATGAACTGAGGAAAACCAACCGACGAAGAGGAATCATACTTCATCACGATAATGCGAGCTCTCACACTTCGGCCGTAACAAATGAGTTTTTGGACGCTCAAAACATCGAATTGATAGGTCATCCGGCGAACAGCACTGACTTGGCACCAAATGACTTCTTCTTGTTCCAACACATCAAAAATAAACTGCGCGAACAGCGGTTTTAAACTCCCGAAGAAGCTGTTGATGCCTTCAAAACGCATGTTTTGGAGGCAAAACTGCTTCACAAAATGGTTCAAGCGAATGCAAAGGTTCTAAATGGTGAATATTTTGAAAAGCAATAAAGCGATTTGTTTTC
>JAWNNP010003180.1:0-32500 GCA_035044805.1 Leucophenga maculata
CGCTCTTCTTATTCACTCACCCGATCATCTAGGTTTAAGTATGTACATTTGTATATATTTTGTTGAAATTTTGGATATCGCTATAGTATAAGTTACTATTAACAGTAACAGTAAGCTATATAAAAAAAAATAAACTTAAACTATTTTTTTAAATTAAAAAACAAAAAAAAAAGGCCCTTTTGTAATTATGGAGATTCAAAATTATTGTATTAATTGGCTTACCGAGGAGTGTCAAGAGGAGTGGTGAGTGATCCGATGTCAGTTGTAGACATGTTGTGATGTTTACGTTTGCGAGGGGCATGTTTTTAATATGCAAAAGTTTATTAGTTTTTTGAGATCACCAGTATGTTCGTTTTCCAGAGCTTACAAATAGACTGTTGTTTTGTATAATAGCGTCAAGTAGTTGCCATCTCTTCTCATTTTTATGATATTTTAGATAGTCTAGGTATGGTTCTTTAGTGTTATTGAATTTAGCTGGAAAGTAAACGGCTGATAAGGTGGTTTGGCCAATTGTATCTGTAATAGTAATAGAGGTAGCTTGGATGTGGTCTGTTTTATATCCGTCGAGTTTTATGCATTTTATTTAATTTATCACAATTATAGCGGTTCCACCATGGGTTCTGTTGTTAGGATAATTTGTATAAAAAACTTTATAATTTGGTATTTTAATGTGACGTTTCCCTCTGATGTCAGCATGATGTCAATTGCTTTGTCAATAAGAAAGGATTTTAATTCAGCGAGTAAGTCTGTTGGCATTCCATATTCCTTTTGAAATTTATCTACGTTCATCCCATTTAGTCAACAGTAGCGTCATAATGTTTATCACATTGCTCCTCTGGGAGATTAGTTGTTTCATCATACTTTTTAATTCTGATAGGTCGTCATTCTGTGTTGTTTGTGCTTATGATGTATTATTTTGGTTTTTTGTGTCATGTTCTTTGTCCATTGTTACCACTCCTGCATAAGATAGTCCTGAAGCAGTGTTCGTTTCTTTATTATTGCCTGTGGCTGGCGGGTTTGAGGTTTGGGTTGATGGGAATTTTTTTTTGCGCTGACTAGGGAATTTTTGTATCTGTAAGCTTTTGTACACCATACAGCCCTTGTACCGTTCTGTATGATTTTTCCCGCAAAGAGCACATTTAATATGGGTTTTCTCTTCAGTTTGAGTTATGGTAAAGTTTAATGTGCTATGTGTATTATTACATTGTATGTTATAAATGTTTATTACTACATGACCTCAGTCAGCTAATTTTGCTATTATATCCTCTTTTTCGGTGGAATAATGCATGCTTCGCAAAATAACTCGGAAACCTTGCTGGTCTTTAGGTCTTAATGTATAGTACAGTAGAATCGCGGAAAAGTGAACCAAAATGTCCACAAGGGTAGTTAACTTTTTCGAAATGTTTAAAGAACAGCTTTCGGCGATTTTTTCCACACTAATTGAAGTACCACAATGGCATCATGAATTGAATGCGCCTTCAAAATATTGTCAATCAGAACATTTACTTCTGCGACAATGTTGCATAACAATTTATTTCGATATCCTAACTTCACCATTCTTATTGGATTTTGATCCATGGGCTGCAAAACCGCTGTTCCGGTAGAGAAATTTGCGCAAGCCTCCAAACAGATTGTTATGGCATAGGTAAGAATTAAAAAATGTAAACCAACAACAAAACCCTAAATGTTGACCCGTTTTCAGTAAATGAATGCTGCGAACCAGTTGAACAATATGGCTGTGAATTCATTCACTTCTTCGAATTGGCATATTCTGGTGGCTTCGAATCTGGCATATTCGAGTGGGTTTTTAAATCACTTAAACAACGTGGATTTGCGAATTTACTAATCACCAACGGCTTCAACTTGTGCGAACCATCTGCGTTAGCACACAACAAAAATGTTATTCATTCCTTTGCCATTTTTCGGCCCGGTGCCGTCTTTTCGTTTGCTACGACAAATTTTTTATCCGGTAGAAAACGATAACATAGTCCAGATTCCTCTACGTTATATAGTTGCGAGTCGTAGATGTTCATTTCATCAATTTTTGCACGTAAATTATGAATGAAATAAGTTATTTCCGACGTATCGCTTAAAAGGATTTCCCCACAAATTTTGAGATGGCGAGTAGAGTGTCTTTTTTTGAAATTTGCCAGCCAACTATCACTTGCATTAAATTTTTTCCCAGGGTGCAGTATGGCAAATTCGAGCTTTGCTCTTGATTTCAAAATTTGACCAGACAATGCACAATTACGCTGTCGTTGGTTTAAGAAGCATTTATACAATCTTGCCTCAAGATCAGCATATTCCGGTCTATGGAGTGTTTTCTTATGGGCTATTTCACATGTTTTCGCCACTGCCACAAAAATTTCTTTACGTTGTTTCTTTTTTTTTTGAAATGGCCGCTTTAGATACACCATAATCCAACGCCAATAGTTTTCCGTGAATGCCTTGATCAATATTTCTAAAATTTCCACTTTCTGCTGCAAATCTAATCTGATTCGTACGCTCAGAAAAGTTGACTCAAAAGTTAACTTTTTAGAGCGGTACGTGGACACTGAAGAACGGTTAACTGTATTTAATCTTTTTTCATTTAAAAGTTCAATTATATTTGTGTAGTGTGTGCTTTCAAATGGTTGTATTTTTTTTTCATTATTTGTTAGTGCTCTCATCTCATATTTGGTGTCTTGTGGGAGTTAAGAGCTGAGCTTAATGCGTTTACATTTTCAACACTTTGTATATAAATGGGTGGAGGGTTTGCTTTTCGTTTTTCTTGTTGAATTTTTGTGGTGGGAAATGTTTCTGTCCCATTGTCAGTTTGTACGTCTTCGTCTTCTGCTAGGATTGCAAAACTGCTTGTTGTATTTCTTGCTCAGCCAATTATTTGGTAGTTTTGTTTGTGTAGAAATCAGAATTTTTTTTTCTACTTTTTTTTGCTAGTTTTTTGAACTGTTATGTTTGTGGGAGACTGCTTATCGCGTCCTCGCTTTAAATTCTATTCATTGTTGTTGTTATTGTTCAATGTGTCTATACTTTTTATTGGTTTTTGTACCCGTTACAGATGTTGTAATTGCCGCTATCAGAGAAAAGTCTGTTGTAGTTGTTTCATTCGATGCGACGGTTGTGTTGTTGTTGATATTGTAGGTGGAAGAGTAGAGAAGGCAGTAGTTTAAACTGCTGTTAGTGCTGTAGTTGTAGTGGGAGTTTTTGCTGACGTTAGTGGCGGGAACGTAGAGAGAGGAATTGGTGAAGCGGACTGCTTTTCTAAGTGGTTTTTCTGAGTGGTTTGCCTGACACAAGATCATATCCAGGCGCCTTTTTATCCTTTAGGGTCTTGATTTTTTTCTTTATCTCTGATATCGTAGTCAATCTTATTGCACAAGGATAAGTGTTTGCTACATTCGGTAATTCAATATTTTGATTATCCATATCATTAGTTAAAATTAACTGAAAATGTTTTGCCAATGAATCTGCTTTTTCTTTATTACTCTTTGCCATTTTCAGTTTTTAATGGTGACCTATGAATTATTGCATTGTTTAGTTTTTTCTTAGCTTTCCATAGTGAAAAATTCGAAGAGCTATTTGCATCTAAGTTTGAAAGGTAATATTCAAACTTTTTGTCCTTTTTATCTTTTAGCAGGATTTTTAGGTTTACAGTGGCTTTGTTTAGTTCGCCTTATCTTGTGGGTGTTTTGTTATCTGATATATTTTTCGAAAGTTTCTTTTTTCCGCAATTTTTTGTTTAAAATTTGCAGAAATAGCTTTTATATGTGTCTTTTGTAGGATCGGCGTGAAGTCTGTTGCTGCGAGAATTATTAAGTCGTTTATGTAGGCTATAGGGAGTCGACATGGATATTTGTTCTTAGCGGTATACATAGCACAATATGTTTTTCAATTATTCGTTGAAACATGTTCCAGTCAGTTTTTTTGTTATAAATATTTTGGTTTTCCCTTGTCTCTGGATTTGAATTGTATGTTATTACAATGGGAGAGTGGTCCAAAGTTAAGTCAAGCCTAAGCTAAGCCGTTGTCGGAGTGATACACGGTTATTTCCAAGTTAGTGGAGTTGTTGTTGCATTCGTGTTGATGCTGTTGCATTCGAGTAGAGCTGGTGAGTGCGATTGAATTTTTGTTGTTAAAGATTGCTCTTTTTCAACAGTACAGTTATTGCTATCATTGTTTGAAACGAATGAGAAATATGCGTTTCTCCCATCCGATGAGAGCCTACGCTCTTCAAGATGAGCGTAGCTCATTTAATTGCAAACTGTTTTTCATTTTATAATTATTTCGATTTTTTAAACATAAATTTACTAAGTGACAAATAATTATCACTTAAATAGAGTCTTTTCGCTTGTTGTAAATAAAGAATTTTTTTCTTTGTTTTGTATTAATTTTGTTTTATTTAATTTCCACATATAAATATTAAATTTACTGAGCAGCACGTCTGTTCGTGATGAACGTCAGAATCAGATGCTATTTGCCTCAAATATTTTATAGTTTTTACTTTGGCGATGAGATAACACATAGTTGTCCAAAAGGAGGAGGTTCTATGTTGGTCTGCAAGTATTTCTTTTTTCTTTTTTTATGTTCACCGATTTCTCCATCAATTGTATACCGGATTTGAAATTTTTTGAGTTGGTCTCATTGTCATCAAGTCTGTATCTGTTAAAGGGACCATATCGTTATAGAGGGATAACCTCAAATTTATCACAATATGACGTCTGGCTATCGCCAATTTGAATTTTGATAACTCTCTTATATTTTATGACACTCTAGAAAATGACACAAAGAAAAAAGTGTATGTGTGTCAGCTCCGACGTACGACTGGAGTTTCTGCCTTAAGAACCATTGTCTGAATAAGCCCAAAAAATGATTTTAAGAAAATGTAAAGAACAAAATTTTCAGATAGTATTATCTAATTAGTTTTCATTTATTTAGTTATTTATTTATATATAATTAATTATATATATGTAAATTAGAAACTAAAGCTATAGCGACG
Organism: Leucophenga maculata; assembly: GCA_035044805.1. NCBI lineage: Eukaryota > Metazoa > Arthropoda > Insecta > Diptera > Drosophilidae > Leucophenga > Leucophenga maculata. The sequence continues at coordinate 4,997 of JAWNNP010003180.1, forward strand.
TGGCCTTAAGCTTGTTATGAGATACAATTTATGATATTTTTGAACAATTTAAAAAACTATGATATTAAATATAAGAAAAACTAATGCTTGATTCTATTTACAAAAATTATTTACATATGAAGTTTTATATTTTAAGTTTTAATAATTAGTTTGTTATTGTTATAAATCGTTAAAATTTGTAGATGCTTTTAGGAATTCTAGAACTATAGCTAGGTTATGTTTGGTGGGATTAAAGATTATATTAATCGCTTTATTGGTTCGCGTCTACCATCGAACCGATCGGACCTGTGTGCTAGTATTTACTTACTTACTTAAATGGCCGTCAACCGTCTGCCGGTCATGGCCGCGTCCAGGAAAGCGCGCCAGCCTCCATAATCCTGTGCGCGCTGGCGCCAGTCGTTCTAAATGCCAAGTACGGAGAGATCTCTCCATACCTGGTCATTCCATCGAGTGCCCGGTCGTCCTCTATGTCGGCGTCCACCACTCAAGTTTGGGCCCCCCATGCGTGCTGGAGCTCTTTCGTCCATTCGAATGAGGTGTCCAGCCCAGTGCAGCCGCTGGAATCTTATGCGCTGGACTATGTCAACCTTATCGAATAGCTCGTACAGCTCGCGGTTCATACGGGACCTAAACTCGTCGCCGACTCTAATAGGACCAAAGATCCTGTGAAGAATCTTCCTCTCGAAGACTTCCAACGCTGTCTGATCCGACTCAATCACGGTCCATGCCTCTGCGCCATACAGTAGGACCGGGAGTATCAGCGTCCTATAGATCTTAATTTTCGTCTTTCGAAAAAGCCCAGCTTTGACTTCGCATTATGCGTTAGATAGCATCGCCACGCAAAAACAGACAATCTGTTTGCAAGCGTGATACTTCGTGCAGACAGGGCGTCGAAGAACTTCGCTCTAAACGGCGTGTCGAAAGCGGCTTTATAATCGACAAATAGGTGGTGAGTGTCTTTGTTGAACTCACGGGTCTTTTCCAAGATTTGGCGTAATGTGAATATTTGGTCACTGGTCGACCTTTTTGGTCTGAAGTCACACTGATATCGTCCTATCAGTGAATCGGTACACGGCTTCAGCCTATTACACAATACGCTCGACAGAGTCTTATATCCAATGGAAAGGAGACTTATTCCGCAGTAGTTGGCGCAAACAGCGAGGTCTCCTTTCTCAAAGATAGGACAGAGAACACTGAGATTCCTGTCATTGCATACTCCTAACCAACTCTTCGCCGCCGGTCTTAAATAAATCAGCTGGGAGCCCATCAGAGCCTGCCGCTATTTTATTTTTCAGCTTTTTAATAACTGAATCGACCTCGTTATAGTCCGTTGGCTCTACAATAGTGTCATCATTAACTGGTGGTTCCGGTGTCATTTCTCTATCGGCGGAATTGTGCGCTTCATCGCCTCCGAGTAGGTTGGAGAAATGTCTCCTCCATAATCTCAGTGATTCCTGTTCATCCTTTACCAGACTTCCATTGTCATCCTTACAGAAAGCTACTCCTGGCTTAAAACCTTCAGTCAGACACTTGACTCAAACTCCCGCCTTTCTTTCTCCTTTTTGTGAGTCTGAAAAGGCGTTTCTCCTCTCTCCGTTTCTCTCGATATCGCTCTCTAACAGCTCGCGTTGCTCCCAACTGCAGAGTTCGCTGATAGGAAGCGTTCTTCTCTACAGTAGCATTGCGACACTCCTACTAAGAATTCTTCATAGGTTTTGTATAACCAATGACATGCTTGGCAGCCCTATCCATGGAGCGTGTTTGTATCCAGACAAGGAAACGAATAATTTTAACACACACACAAGCTTGGAATGTAATTAAACGCTTTATTGTCAGAATATACTTCCTAATTCACTACAGCGTACACACAGAGGCACTTGTTACCTGGAATGCAATTATATGAATATGTTGGAAACCAACCTTGTAGCAATTGATGCACACGCAGGCACTTGTACCCTGGAATGCGATTTTTGTTATTTAAAGGACAACGAACGACAACACTAAGCACTTGTTCAGGCATGAAGCCTAAACATGTAATATGAGGCAAAACTCTCAAAGACGTCCAATAAGAACAACGCACACACAGTGCAGTTGTCATACGCATTAGAGCTGCACTTGATAAGTGCAGCGTGTGTATTTTTAATCGTCATATTTTTAATAGCTCCATCTAAGCGTTGGTATGTAACTTAATTTATGATCAATAACGATTGTAATAGCCTTTTGTCCGCGTTGGTTTAATAGTTTCTGCTACGCGTCTTTTTACATTATAAATAGTAGATTCCGCTGGAGGACAGCCTAATAAAATTAGAAGTCAACTACAAAAAATATCCATCTGATGAGATAGATATTCTCAAAGCTGAAGTCGCTGGCCTTGAGGTGCTCATTGATTTTAGCATGAAAGAGCAAGAGGAAAAACGGCCAAAGCTACGACCACAGCTGAAGAAAATTTCATTCAGGAAAATTTCATTCCCTGAAGAAGAATATGTGGAACTGCGACGCATCGATAATGAGCTCGAGGCACGTCTGGAAGAAGAAGAACAAGCAAGGCTACGAATTGAGCTCCAGAAAATTACCTTCGGTCCCAGCAAGGAAGAAGAGGAAGAACAGGCAAGGCTACGAATTGAGCTCCAGAAAATTACCTTCGGTCCCAGCAGGGAAACAGAAGCAGAACAAGCAACGCTTCGTTAAGAGCTCAATAAAATTACTTTTCATAAAATAGAATTTGCGCCAATGCAACTGGAGCCCACAAAAGGCGATACACCAGGTACGACGCTCATACCTCAATTGTGTAACCAACTGAAAGACACAGATTCAGTACCCTCTTTGACAATGGAAATACGACAGTCTGCCGAAACAAAACTGGCATAGGTGCAGACAACGGCGAGTTCTTCCTTATTAATCGGGTTTTCGAGTTCAACAACTGCTGGTGTTGACGTAAGGTCGGAACAAGATCTTACAGATATTGATCTTGACAGCCGCCTGCCGCCGAACTATAGTCAACAGATTTCTACACCACCGAGCAACATCACTTCACCAACAGAAAAATGTGTCTCACTTGAGATTATTGACAATATTCTGTTGAAAACGCCACAAGCTGAATCTAGCCGACATGTGACAAATATGAAGAAAATAATAATGACCACCAGCAATTCGAGTCTTAAGAATAGGACTGGTGATTTATTGCCAACGCCATGCATCTCACCGAGAAACAGAAATGTAATTGAACAGAAAATTAATTTGATGGAAAAGTCTTCGTTTATAAACGTTCTTCGTAAAGCAAAACAACATGCCACAATTGAGAAGCAAATGCTGCAGTTTCAGCAGAAAACCTACGGAGAATGGGAAGTCCTCACTTCAGAGAATTGAGTAAATCTGCGAATAAATATATGCAAGTCAGAGTATGTAATGCAGCTTACCATCATACTAACAAGAGTAAGATGGGATGGCTGAACTGGTGGTGGTTTGTAAAACGCCTCAAGCCCATCTCATACTACTTGCACCACCGAACGAAATGGAAAATTTCGCTTCCAATTGTCCCGAAGAAGACCACAACTGCTGCATCAAATAAGGAATCCTACACTTCCGAGCAGCTAAAGCCGATTGAGCCCATTTGCTGTCTGCCGAGGATGAGAAAATATTTGATTTGCGTCCACCAAGCGTCGCAAGAAACAAGCTAAGAAGGATGCTGTTGGTGACGACTCGACCAAAACGAGTGATGCTGACGCTACTATTGCAGATGTGAGCAAGGAGAAGGTGCCGAAAGTGAAGATGCTGCTGATGCCGGTGATGAAACTTCAGCTGATGTTAAGAAAGTCGATGCCAAAGGTGAAGCCGATTTTGCGGCCGATTTGACCATAAAGGGTGATGCTGAGACTACTATCATAATGAAGAGAGCTCAGAAGCAACAACTACTGGCTGTCACATTTTCTGGCCCCCCGCAGAATGTTCAGGCATGAAGCCTAAACATGTAATATGAGGCAAAACTCTCAAAGACGTCCAATAAGAACAACGGACACACAGTGCAGTTGTCATACGCATTAGAGCTGCACTTGATAAGTGCAGCGTGTGTATTTTTAATCGTCATATTTTTAATAGCTCCATCTAAGCGTTGGTATGTAACACTTGACAAGTGCAGCGACTTAATTTATGATGTACATCGATTTTAATAGCTCTTTCTCCGTTTGTCAAGTGCTACATTGACAAGTGCAGGGACTTAATTTAAGATCAATAACGATTGTAATAGCCTTTTGTCCGCGTTGGTTTAATAGTTTCTGCTACGCGTCTTTTTACATTATAAATAGTTTTAGATTACGCTGAGGCCTACAACCTCAGCGATAGCATTACAATAGTTTAAAAATAGAATAAGTTTTTATGAATAAAAAGGGAGCCGCTCGCTAGAGCGGTTCAGTAGTTAATAACACTCAAAATATACGCGTCTCGTTATTGGCGCGTTTATAAATGTATCTCGTACCTATAGAGCTCTTGATACTTATTCTTGGAGTTTGATGTCATCTGATGAGTTCTTTGTGGTAAAAAATATGGAAGACTTGCTTCTTTTAGTAAATGATTTGAACTACCTTTATTTACAAATGTAGTGACTTATATATTAAACGAAATACAAATTTTGTGATACATATAAAAAAATTATGAATTACAATATATGGATATATGAACATTCCGTACACACAAATTGCGCTGACCAAGTTTCGTTTCCACAGTTGTGCTGACCAAGCGTCTGGAGTCAGCAACACAAGACCCTACACGAGGCGCTTAGCTCAGCATAACTGACCGAGCAGCGTTCAATGAACTGGTTCATATTTTCGTGGTTGTTGTTTGACGGCGCAGAAGTGATAGCGATATTATACAAACAAACGCTGCAGACGATTTACATTTATTTATAGTTGACATTGCATTTTTTGATGATATCATCATGATCAATTTTTGCTTTAGTAGTTTTTCGTATGCCTTTATCACTTGTGATAAGGCGTCCGAACATTCTCCGGCCCGTTGAATAGTTATTCAACTTACTCTAACTCGATATTAAATGAATGGTCATTCGGTGATGGCTGTGCAGAATTTATGCTGACGGCAGGTACAGCATGTTGTTGTTTTCTTTTCTTTAAATAGTATGCCTTTGTTATAAGAGTTATAACTATAGTTACTAATATAAGAAGAGCTGCATATGAGGCATGATTAGATGTTTTGAGATTGTCAATATCAGAGCCAAATCGAGCAAGTGATGAACGTAATGCTCGAGTCGATGAATTATGACCAGTAACTGTTAGATCCTTATTGCGAATGGAACAGTTAGCGTCTAGTCTTAGTAATCCAGATCCTTTTAGATGAATTGTAGTTATGTCTTCGTTGCATATGGCTGATAGTACCATTTTAAATTGAGTTCCAAATATCCATTGATTTTTATGACTCATCGGAAACTATACAAATGGTGTTTTCTTATGAATGAAGTCACACTCTGAAGACGATATATTGTGAAATGTTTGGCATTCATAGCCAGTGTTGGAAAATATTGTTCGTTTATTGTAACAAATGTACGTATCAATGTTTTGCGACAGGCTTTAATTTTTTCCCAGCTTAAAGGAAAACTTTGATCACGTTGACTATTTATTGCAATAATAGGTGACGCAATGTTGATCATTTTAATCCCATTTTATCTGCTACAGGGATAGGTATCAGATTAAATAATTCGAATTGCTGATCTGACACCAATGGAATTGTCAATTTTGTATAGCTGAAGAATATCCTCGTCATATATTGGAAGTGATTCTTGTTTTAAATGAGTTCGCATTTTTTCAATTTGATTTTTTAGTTATTGTGCTGTTATGTTGCTTTATAATATTTATAGTTGAATCAATTACTGATGTCTGATTTTTCAGCAAATCTAGTAAATATTGCTCGTTAGACTCAGCATTTTGAATGGTTTGGGTCATCTCCTTTGCGTATTCGGAATCAAGAACCCCAAATGCAGCTCTGCGGTGACGTTGTTTGGATAGCAATTCATCTTCCATTTTAAGCTCAGATTCTATGTGCCAGAAATGCTGTGCTGTGTCTGTACATGAAAATCTCATCGAAGATTTTAGGTTTTTCGCTGGTTTCTTGTCAACGGAATCAGCATTATCTTCTGACTTATTTTCCGTATCAATTGGCAAAAGCGCAAGTTTAGCTATTGGCCGTTTAAAAATTCCTTTTGCTGTCTTAACTTCAACACATCGCACAAAACCGTCATCACCTTCTTGCACTTGGACTATTCGACCCAATGGCCATTCCATGACTGGTACATTATCTTCTTTGACAATTACCATATCGTTTGGTTTAAGATTGACGGATGGCTGTTTCCATTTGTGTCGTTGTTGTAGTTATTTAGATATTCATTGGACCATCGTGTCCAGAAATCATGTTTAATTCTTGAAACTAACTCCCAGTGTGTCGCAAGCAAGCGTTTTTGTGAATTAGCTTGAATTGGCTTTGAGCCAATTCTGATAGCTGATTTCTAGCTCCCAAGAAGTTAGTTGCATTATCCGAATAAATGTTTTGACAACGCCCCCGTCTGCTTATGAATCTTTTTAGAGCTCCAATAAATGCATCTCACGTTAAGTCAGTCACTAATTCTAGGTGAACTGCCTTGGTGGCAAAGCAACAAAAAACAGCAATATACGCCTTCGTCGCTCTTTTTCCTCCGATTTTGTAATGAATCCAGAACGGGCCGCAATAGTCTATACCAGCATTAATGAAGGGTCTTGCAGGCGTGACTCTATGTTTTGGAAGATTCCCCATGATTTGTTGACACAATTTCGGTTGAGCCTTAATACATTTTACGCATCGGTTAAGAGTTTATCGCGCAGTTGTTTTTCCTTTTATAGGCGAAAACCACTGCTTAACTATGGAAAGCAACGCCTGAGTACTACAATGCACGTTTTTTTCGTGCACCATGTTAAACAATAATTTAACTTGCGGATCGTTTTAAGGAATCAACATCGGATGTTTAGAGTCAAAAGGCATCGTTGAAGCTTTCAATCGTCCTCCAACCCGAATTATGGATTTCTCGTCAATAAATGGGGAAAGACTGCTAATTGAACTGGCTTTGCTGACCAAACCATTTTTTCTTAATTGTTTTAGGTCTTGGTTAAAGTCATCACTTTGTATGCATCTTATTATGACAAAAAGTGCCGATTCCATTTCGTCTGCTGACAACGTCTTGTATCTTGATCGAGATTCTTGTGGTAACTAAGAGTTTCGAACGAACCGTAAAATGTAAGCAACGATACGTTAAAGTCGTCTAAACTAATTACCATGAATGATGACGTAAATAATTTTTTTGTTCGTCGATAACGAGGCTGTAGTTGTTGTAACTATTGACGGAATCTTCGTTTTCCACTTGTTTTAGACATCTCGTTGCTAGGTATGGTGCTGATCTTGTGCCATAAGTAGCAGTATTTAGCTGGAAACACTGCAATGGTAGCCTCATATTTTCTTTCCAAATAATTGTTTGATATTTTCGATTATATGGGTGGATTAGGATTTGCCTATACATTTTTTCCACATGAGTAGTGAAAACAAAGCAGGGCATTCTAAGCCTAAGCAAAATTGAAAACAATTCACTTTGGACTCTTGAACCTGTGTCCATTAAATCATTAAGTGCACACCCTTCTGAGGTCTTTACCGATGCGTCAAACACTACTCTGAGTTTCGTAGTACTGCTCTCTGGTCTAAGCACATGGTGATGAGGTATTACATAATATGGTGAAAGAATATCATCAGAATCAATTTTTGTCATGTGTCCAAGTGTCTCATATTTTGTCATGAAATTAGAATATGCAGCCTTAAGATCCTTATTTTTCTCAAGACGTCTTTCAAGAGCCATAAACTTGTTAATGGCTATATCTTTAGATTCTCCCAGATTGTTGGGATCTTCTTTAAATGAGATTCTTACGATGAACTGCCCACTTTCATTTTTTTCTGTAGATTGTGTGAATATTGTTTCACACTGTTGATCAATAGCCGATAATATTGGCTTTGTAGGTTCATCAAAATTGTCAATTTTCCAAAATTTCTCGATTACTTCGTTCGTTTTATTTTCAGTACATATACCGCATGAACTTGTTAGAGTTCTTTCATTGTGGATTTTACCGGCAACAATCCAACCAAACGTCGAGTTTTACAGGATTGGGAGTCCCTTTCCGAGCCGGATTTGGCCGTCGGACAATATCTGATGGTAGAACTCTGCTCCCAATAATATGTCCACCTTTTTTGGAGTATTAAAGTTAGGATCCGCCAGTTGAACATTTTCTGGTATTGGCCATGGTGAGGTATCTAGTTGATATGTTGGTTGTGGTGACACAATGGTGGGTAGAAAGTTAAAGAAAACTATTTCATCCTTGACTAAATTTCTTCGTTAATCCGATGATGAGATTCCTTCTTTCCGCTGACGATACCCTCGATACATATGGATGCCTGTTTTAAAGACAGACCCAGACAATTAACAAGTCTTTCAGTGACTATGTTAACTTGTGACCCTAAATCTAAAATGGCTCTGCATTGTAAAGATTTGCCACAATTTGTTACTACATTTATATTTGCAGTGCCCAATAAAACATATCCTTGCTGTGTTATGACACGACCTTAAGAATTGTTTTAGCGGACGAAGATTCGCTAAAACTGGCGTTGATTTAAGGGAGGAGGAACCAAAAGGGAATAATCAGAAAAAAAACTACAATTCAGCACTACCCACTACGTGTGTACCTGGCATGTCCCGTAGCTTCAGCCATTTTATTGTGGATTCGAAATCTAGTGGGAAGGCTAGATTTCGCCATCGACCGTTTTCATAATGTATAAAAGAAAAAAAATAATGTACACACGATACAAGCAAGTGTCAGTGTAAAGCATGTTATGCCTCTTGCAAAAAAAAATTTTAAAAAAATTTCACACACAAAGAACTAATAAGCCATCAAGCAACTTTCAACTTAGTGGTCCTACCTGCTGCACTTGCAAATTATGTGGCAGCTCTTCACCTCTTTTGTGAAGAATCCCTTTAACACAGTTGACGACTGCTAAATTTCAGACCAAATTAAAGAATCTACCATATAGTGTGTAAAATTCATTGATATTTTAAACATAATTCAAAATTTACTATATAGATTATTATACAGAAATTAAATTGATATCTCGAATTGAAAACTGTAATTGAACAAGTGCGCGAGGTTAGCGAAAAATACATTGATCACCTCCATAATCATCCTAATTGTCTAGCTATCGAGTTGCTGGACAATAGCGCAGTACTGCGAAGGCTGAAAAGAAGACACCCCCTCGATCTTCCAGATAGATAACAACAACAAGCTGACGTAACTAATATAGTATAACAATCTAGCTCACAGCAATTCCCCATGTGCAGACATTTTTAACTATAATTATTTCATATTTGTCACACTTTTTAATTTAATTCTTATACATATTGTAAATGTTTACATACTCATGCTAGCCATTGTATATAGCATTCGTTCATTATTTTAAAATCATATCATTTATTTATTGTGTTTATCGCAGATATAAATTGAATTATTATAACAAAAAAAACAAAAATTGATATCAACAAAAAAACTTATTATTTTCTTATTTAAATATAGCTTTTTTTCTTGGCTTTAAATTGATATTTTTCTTTTGCAATAGATATAGGTACTTATTAAAATTGAGCAGGAAGCGAAAGGGAAGAAAGCATTTATATAATAGAGCATTTTTTCAAAATTATCATATTAAGTATATTGATTAAGTATCAAATAAAACAATTAAGCATTTATACGGAAAAGAAATAATCAAATATATTGTGCACACCTATCCCTTAACTTTATTTGTTGCAGCATAGTCGTTTAAGGCCTTCCACGATGATGCGCTGGTGCAGGTTGATGCTAAATAGGAAAATATTACATTCGCTGGCTCATTTTGCATTTACTTTAACATAAAAACATTCCTTCCTATCGCTTTCTCGTTTAAACTGTACTAAATTATTTTTCTTTTACAAGTTGCATGCAAACAAAAATTAACTATAGATAACAATTCCAGTAATAAAATTTAGCAGCAGTGCTAGCGAACAGCATTAGTTTTTTTTATAAATCAAGATATATTTCTATACATATTTACGCTTCATTATGGGTAACCATTGTAGGGTAGGGTACCATTACGCTTCAAGAGAACAACGCTGCATACACCACTCTTTCAAATAGAAAAAAAAAATCGACGGCGTTGTCCCTTTTTTTTTCTTTTACTCGTCACGTGTTGAACTCGCGTATGTGTTGAACCTTTATAGGTTATGCCGGTCTGATATATACAACTTAACCGCACATTTGATGGACCTTTATAGGTTAGGTATGCATGCCGGTCTAATATATAGAACTTAACTGCACATGCCGCGCAAACGACAATTAAGATGATTTATAATTTCCTTTATTTCTTAAAACGTCTCTGCCCACCCCTGCAAATTTAAAAAAATCACAATTGCTACACATTCTTCAAACTTTTTAATTTAAATTTGATTATTTCGTTAACCCCCACGCCAGCGGCGTTTTCAGCGCCGCATGCACCGCGTGCTTTGATGAGCCAATTTCTTTTGTTAAGACTTTGGCTAAAGAGATCACGGGCACTTTATTTCTTTTTAAAACTTTCTTGATTTTCAGAAATTGCACCTTTTCTTTTACTTTAGGTAGTTTTTTTTTTTTTCCTTCTTAGAAATAGCAAATAGTTAACTTTTTTTTTGTTTTAAATTAATTTGCACTTTCCTCTCGCTGTTGCTTTAATCAACTGAACGAGTTAAAGAAGCTGCAATGAAGGTATTATAAAAATGCACTCAGCTTTTCCCCTCACTGATAATTGGTGAAAAGCACTGCTTATAATTTTGAATACAACTTTTCCCCAAATGATTATCGATTGTGGTCATCAGTTTTGCTTTTATTTAACGCATAATCCTAATCTGTCATGTTCTCTTATACGCACCCTGAAGTATGCTTTATAATTTTTTTTATATAAGTATAACACAGTACACAACATGTTACGAGGCCCAGCTGCGTAAATCGAAAAAGTGTCATAAATTTCATAAATTCCTTGGTTTAATTTCTTCGCCATGATATGTAGCTACCTTTCCAGTTTCTTCGTCTTGAAGTGTATATAGACAGTTTTTGTACTTAGAACTTTCGCCTTTATGAATACTGGAGTGAACTTAGAACAAAATTTTTGTCCAGCGTTTTTAGCACAAAATTCCTACGAAAAACTAAATCTCCTACAGCATAAGAATTTGTATTGCTTCGCAAATTATATCGCTTTGCAGAATTCTTTTGCAGTATTTCAGTGCGAATTAAGGTTAGTTTATCCGCTTTGTCTATATTAAAATCTGAAATACTAAGGCTATCTAAGGTTCTTAGAAGATCGTATTCCTTACCATGATTTACAATTTGTTGGCCGAAAAGTGCGTAATACGGGGTAAACCCAATCGTTCGATGATAGGAACTGCGTAGAGACTCCGCTATTTCATGAACATAATTATCCCACTTTGCTTGGTCCTTATGTAAATAAGTTCTTATACCAGCAATTATCGATCTATTCACACGTTCGCTTGCATTAGCTTGAGGACTATAAACAGCGGTTGGCGTATGTCTAATACCTCTTTCAGCCAGAAACTTCTCAAATTGTGTTGATTTGAACTGAGTGCCATTATCCGATAATATGCATTGAGGCGTACCAAATATGGAAAGCACACTAACTTTAAGATAATCACAAATTACTGACGCAGTAAATTTCCTTATTTCTTTCAGTAAGGGAAATTTTGTCATGTGATCAAGCACTATTAGAATACCTACATATCCCTTTTTGGATCTCGGATATGGTCCTAACAGATCGATGTAAACTTTTTGAAAGGGTCTATGAATTTCAAACTGAGCTATCATTGGTGGCCTCAATACAATATTTGTGGGCTTTGATTGACCACAAATGTCACACTTGCTTATGAACTCCTTTGTATCCACTGTCATCGATGGCCAATAAAAATTTTTACGTAAGCTTTCCAATGTCTTAGCGACACCTCCATGACACTTATTTTGCGGAGCATGTATATTGGATAGCGCTTACTGCGTATGGTCTTTGGGTATACAAAGTTTCCAATTTGACATCTCACTTACAATATCACCTGTGCAAATCGCCATCGACCGTTTTCATAATGTATAAAAGAAAAAAAATAATGTACACACGATACAAGCAAGTGTCAGTGTAAAGCATGTTATGCCTCTTGCAAAAAAAAATTTTAAAAAAATTTCACACACAAAGAACTAATAAGCCATCAAGCAACTTTCAACTTAGTGGTCCTACCTGCTGCACTTGCAAATTATGTGGCAGCTCTTCACCTCTTTTGTGAAGAATCCCTTTAACACAGTTGACGACTGCTAAATTTCAGACCAAATTAAAGAATCTACCATATAGTGTGTAAAATTCATTGATATTTTAAACATAATTCAAAATTTACTATATAGATTATTATACAGAAATTAAATTGATATCTCGAATTGAAAACTGTAATTGAACAAGTGCGCGAGGTTAGCGAAAAATACATTGATCGCCTCCATAATCATCCTAATTGTCTAGCTATCGAGTTGCTGGACAATAGCGCAGTACTGCGAAGGCTGAAAAGAAGACACCCCCTCGATCTTTTTTTTATAAATCAAGATATATTTCTATACATATTTACGCTTCATTATGGGTAACCATTGTAGGGTAGGGTACCATTACGCTTCAAGAGAACAACGCTGCATACACCACTCTTTCAAATAGAAAAAAAAAATCGACGGCGTTGTCCCTTTTTTTTTCTTTTACTCGTCACGTGTTGAACTCGCGTATGTGTTGAACCTTTATAGGTTATGCCGGTCTGATATATACAACTTAACCGCACATTTGATGGACCTTTATAGGTTAGGTATGCATGCCGGTCTAATATATAGAACTTAACTGCACATGCCGCGCAAACGACAATATCACCTTTAGCAAATTCAGACCGTTTAAAAATTTTATTATCTACGAACTGTAAATCGGGGAGCTTCGACAGATTTTCTTTAGATTGCTGTCTCAGTTTTACGTATTAGTTAGTTAGTTAGTTAGTTATATGACCGTCAACCGTCTGCCGGTCATGGCCGCGTCTAGGAAGGCGCGCCAGCCTCCATAATCTTGTGCGCCCTGGCGCCAGTTGTTTTGATTGCCAAGTACGGAGAGATCTCTCCATACCTGGTCATTCCACCGAGTGCCCAGTCGTCCTCTATGTCGGCGTTCACCAATCAAGTTTGGGCCCCCCATGTAAACCATGCGTGCTGGAGCTCTTTCATCCATTCGAATGAGGTGCCCAGCCCAGTGCAGCCGCTGGAATCTTATGCGCTGGACTATGTCAACCTCATCGAATAGCTCGTACAGCTCGCGGTTCATACGGGACCTAAACTCGTCGCCGACTCTAATAGGACCAAAGATCCTGCGAAGAATCTTCCTCTCGAAGACTTCCAACGCTGTCTCGTTCGACTCAATCACGGTCCATGCCTCTGCGCCATACAGTAGGACCGGGAGTATCAGCGTCTTATATACCTTTATTTTTGTCCGTCGAGAGAGGGCTTTACTTCTCATTTGCTTGCTCAGCCCAAAAAAGCATCTGTTTGCAAGCGTGATTCTTCGCCTGATCTCCAGACTGACGTTGTTGTTACTGGTTATCTCTGACCAAGATAGACGAAGTTTTCTACAACACTGAAGTTGAAATTCTCCATCGTCACTGACCAACCAAGACGCATTGACGGAGTGCGAGAAGACACCAAGTACTTCGTCTTGTCCTCGTTCACCGCTAGACCTATGAGCCGAGACTGTTTTTCAATCTCCGAGAACGCCTTGCTGACTCGCCGTTCCCGCGTACCGATGATATCGATGTCATCGGCGTAAGCGAGCAGCATCACTTCCTTTTGGAAGATCGAGCCCGACATACTCTGTATGTACGGGCATTGGCGTAGGATGTATTCCATCAGGAGATTGAAAAAATCGCACGACAGAGCCTGCCTGAAACCTCTCTTGTTATCAGAGGGGTCGGAGAGGTTTTTCCTCACCCTGACAACGCTTTGTATGTTAGATAGCGGGGTCTCCTTTCTTAAAGATAGGACAGAGAACACTGAGATTCCAGTCATTGGGTATTCGTTCATCGGACCATATTTTGCATAAAAGTTGGTGCATACTCCTAACCAACTCTTCGCCACCGGTCTTAAATAACTCAGCTGGCAGCCCATCAGAGCCTGCCGCTTTGGTATTTTTCAGCTTTTTAATAACTGAATCGACCTGGATAAAGTCCGGTGGCTCTACAATAGTGCCATCATTAACTGGTGGTTCCGGTGTCATTTCTCTATCGGCGGTATTGTGCGCTTCATCGCCGAGTAGGTTGGAGAAATGACTCCTCCATAATCTCAGTGATTTCTATTCATTCGTTACCAGATTTCCGTTCTCATCCTTTCAGAAAGTTACTCCAGGCTTAAAACCTTCAGTCAGACGCTTGACCTTTTGATAGAATTTTCGAGCTTCATTTCTGTCACGTAACATCTCAACATCCTCAAACTCCCGCCTTTCTTCCTCCTTTTTCTTGCGTCTGAAAAGACGTTTCTCCTCCCTCCGTTTCTCTCGATATCGCTCTCTAACAGCTCGCGTTGCTTCCGACTGCAGAGTTCGCTGCAGTAGCATTGCGACACTCTTCGTCGTACCAAGAATTCTTCACAAGTTTTGTATAACCAATGACATCCTTGGCAGCCCCATCCATGGAGCGGGTGATATGTGTCCACTGCTCACATATATCTCGAGAAATCGGAGAGGCTTCCCGGAGCAGTCGGGAGAGTGTGTTTGAGAAGGCTGCGGCGGTCTGCTCTGATTGCAGCTTACCGACGTCAAGCTTTCGTTGCATGTTGGAACGTGCGGCGTGCACTACGCTGAGCCTAGTGCGTACCTTGGCTGCGACAAGATAGTGGTCCGAGTCAATGTTGGGACCACGTAACGTTCGCACGTCCAACACGCTCGATGCGTGCCTTCCGTCAATCAGAACATGATCAATTTGGTTGCGTGTTTTTTGATCAGGACTCAGCCATGTAGCCTTGTGGATGTTAAGATGTTGAAATCTGGTACTACTAACTACCATGTTCCGACCTGCGGCGAAATCGATAAGCCTCTCTCCATTATTGGAGGTAGTGTCGTGAAGGCTAAATTTTCCGACGGTTGGGCCAAAGATTCCTTCCTTCCCAATCTTGGCGTTAAAATCGCTAAGCACGATTTTGACATCGTGTTTGGGACAGCGCTCGTACAGGCGTTCCAAGCGCTCATAGAACTCATCTTTAGCATCGTCGTCTTTCTCTTCTGTTCAGAGGCTACCCAGGAGATACGTGTCCTAACGGATGTGTAAGTTGCTTGGACCGTTTGACACAAGAAGCATTGTTAGCCTCAATGACTCCTTTATCATTTCATCTATTTCCCTATGTACAAGCTTCTCAATAGCTGGTGAAATAGGGAAATATCTTTGCTTCACAGGTTTTGCATCTGATTCAAGCTCAATGTTGTGCCCAATAAGCGACGTTTTCCCTAAACCTTCTTTCTCAAAGGGTGGAAATAAATTTTTAACAATATTCAATCGGCGTTTATCTGCAGGTGAAAAATTGTGTATGTTCCTTTCAGATGGGCTATCTAATTCGTCATCACAATCTATTGAGGAAATTAAATTTGGAGCAATTTGGAATTTTGACCAAAAATCAACTCCTAGAATCAGATTTTGCGATAGGCTTGGTACTACAATAAAGTTAATTTCTTGAGAGACATTTTTATAATTGATATTGAGATTGGCTTCTCCGAAAACAATTTGTTCTTTGCCATCAGCATAGAAGATTGAAATCACCACCAAGTGTATCCGTAACCTGACATTCTATACGATAAATAAAATTCTCCACCGATAATCGTGGTGAACCATCAAACTTTATATCCCAATTCGATATCAAACTCGCAATTTTACCAGAGTTGTGAGAAATGTTACTACTACGGCTATTTTCTTGACCTTGAGCCAGATTTGAAAAAGGATGGTCTCTAGGCCAGGAGTGACTTGAAATATTAACATTTTCTGAACCCATATGGTTTGAAACACGCGGTAGTGGATTATTAATATTTCGAGTATTTGCGTCGATTGTCATCTGTTGAAATCGATCCATTAAAGAACCAAGTGTATTATCTAACTTAGATTCAATACTATTTGCTATTCGGCTATCAAGCTCAGACATCATAGTCGATTGTCTCGCTTTGTGGTCGTAAATCCTCGGAACTAAAAAAATCACGTGCGTTACAGAACGTTTTACAAGTAGGACAAGTGGAGGTGGTTTGAAGCCACTTATACAGACAAATCCTATGAAAACTGTGATTACACACTGTTTTCAACAAAAGAGAATTCTCATTCAATTTATTATGACAAATCTTACAGGAACCGAAAGAGGAACGAGCTCCTTCGTTACTGTGACGTAACATTCCGCTTAAAAATAATATTAATTACAAAGCGGAATAAGGTATTATTGCGCAAAAAAAAATATAAACGATATAATCAAAACTCAACACTTACTCCTCAATAAGTGAAATCTCAAAACTTCAAAACTAAATCTTCTTTGTAGATTTGCTAAACCAAAACTTCAATAACACTACAAAACAAAATTATTTGGTCTTACTCTCTAACAGTCGTCTCCATTAAACTTGGTAAGGTTTAAGTTGTGGTTGACTTGAAAATATATTAGCTATTTTATATTAATTAAAAAAACCTACTGTTTTCCCTTAACCCCCTTGTTTAATGAATAGTCTACAGTTACAAGTGGTCAATAAAATCTGCATAAAGCTAATTTTCAATTGCATTCCGAACATGTAACTGGATTTACTATATCCACCAAACTCAAGAAAATTTTCTTTAAACTAGATATAGTGAACTCTGTGTCGGCTTGGAAGATGGTCATTTCGACTATCTTCATCAAGTTTCTATATACATCCTTCAGCACTTCAAATCTAGAAAACTAGAAAACTGATGCTAATATTGTGTAACTCATAAAAAAATTATTCTATAAAATGGGACTGGATTTGAGAGCACTTCCAGAAACAACATAAGTTCTTCCAGTTGGGCCCCACGTTGGGTGCCATTTTCTTTATATCTGTTATGACACGACCTTAGGAATACCTCTCGATTGTTTTAGCGGACGAAGATTCGCTAAAACTGGCGTTGATTTGCAGGGAGGAAGAACCAAAAGGGAATAATCAGAAAAAAAATTACAATTCAGCACTATCCACTACGTATGTACCTGGCATGTCCCGTAGCTTCAGCCATTTTATTGTGGATTCGAAATCTAGTGGGAAGGCTGTGCAAATCGCCATCGACCGTTTCCATAATGTATAAAAGAAAAAAAAAAGAATGTACACACGATACAAGCAAGTGTCAGTGTAAAGCATGTTATGCCACTTGCAAAAAAAAATCAAAAAAAATGTCACAAACAAAGAACTAATAAGCCATCAAGCAACCTTCAACTTAGTGGTCCTACCTGCTGCACTTGCAAATTATGTGGCAGCTCTTCACCCACCCAACCTTGATTCTCGCAGATTTTGTGAGGAATCGCTTTAACACAGTTGACGACTGCTAAATTTCAGACCAAATTAAAGAATCTACCATATCATTTTATAATTCATATATAGATCGTTTAATTATACTGTGTAAAATTCATATTTGATATTTTAAACAGTCCTAGTCGAATGCAAAAAACACGAAGTCTCTATCTATTACCGTCTCCGAGATCCCTTCTTTCATACAGACGGACGGACGGACAGACGGACATGGCTATATCGACTCCTCTATCACTCCTGACCATAATGGGGGTAACTTTGGGGGGTCTCCGACAATTAGTTCTACCTGTTACATACATTTGCACAAAACCAATAGGCTCTTGTACCATCGGTACAGGGCCTAATTAGGCAGCAGAGCTCGCGAACTGCATTAGTTTCTTATAAATCAAAATATATTTTTATACATATTTACGTTTCATTATGGTTAGCCATTGTAGGGTAGGGTACCATTACGCTTCAAGAACACCACGCTGCATACACCACTCTTTCAAATATAAGAAAAATCGACGGCATTGTCCCTTTTTTTTTCTTTTACTCGTCACGTGCTTATGTGTTGAACCTTATAGGTTATGCCGGTCAGATATTGCGAGCATAACTGCACATTTGATGGACCTTTATAAGTTAGATGTACATGCCGGTGTGATATACATATATATATATATATATATATATATATATAGAACTTAACCGCACATGTGATGAGCCTTTAGGTTAGGTATGCATGCTGGTCTGATATACATATATATATATAGAACTAAATCGCACATGTGATGAGCTTTAGGTTAGGTATGCATGCCACATGCCGCGCAAACGACGATATAGGCCATTTATAATTTTCTTTATTTACTTAATACATCTCTGCCCACCACCAAGCACTACTTACAATTTCTAATACAAGCTTTCCCTAATGATTATCGGTTATGGTCATCAGTTTTGCACTTCGTTAACACATAATCCTAATCTTTCATGAGCTCTTATACGCTACCTGAAGTATGCTTTGTAATTTTTTTTTTTTATTAAGTATAACACAGTACAGATTGATAGATTGATAGATAGAAAGATAGATAGATAGATAGATAGATAGATGGATAGATAGATAGATAGATAGATAGATTGATAGATAGATAGA
Organism: Leucophenga maculata; assembly: GCA_035044805.1. Taxonomy (NCBI): domain Eukaryota; kingdom Metazoa; phylum Arthropoda; class Insecta; order Diptera; family Drosophilidae; genus Leucophenga; species Leucophenga maculata. The sequence continues at coordinate 23,811 of JAWNNP010003180.1, forward strand.
TAGATAGATAGTTAGATAGATTGATAGATAGATCGATAGATAGATAGATAGATAGATAGATAGATAGATGGATAGATAGGTAGATAGATAGATAGATAGATAGATGATGGATAGATAGATAGATAGATAGATAGATAGATATATAGATAGATAGATAAATAGACAGATAGATAGATACATAGATATATAGATAGATAGACAGACAGACAGATAGATATATAGATCGACAGATAGATAGATAGATTTGTTATGACACTACCTTAGGAATACCTCTCGATTGTTTTAGCAGGGAGGAAGAACCAAAAGGGAATAATACGTGTGTAGCATGTTATGCCACTTGCAAAAAAAAAAATCAAATAAAAATTTCACACACAAAGAACTAATAAGCCATCAAGCAACCTTCAACTTAGTGGTCCTACCTGCTGCACTTGCAAATTATGTGGCAGCTCTTCACCCACCCAATCTTGATTCTCGCAGATTTTGTGAAGAATCCCTTTAACTGCTAAATTTCAGACCAAATTAAAGAATCTACCATATCATTTTATAATTCATATATATATCGTTTAATTATACTGTGTACAATTCATTGATCGTTTAATTATACTGTGTAAAATTCATATTTGATATTTTAAACATAATTCAAAATTTACGATATTGATTATTATGTTTGTTTGTTTGTTTAAATGGCCGTCAACCGTCTACCGGTCATGGCCGCGTCCAGGAAAGCGCGCCAGCCTCCATAATCCTGTGCGCGCTGGCGCCAGTCGTTCTGAATTCCAAGTACGGAGAGATCTCTCCATACCTGGTCATTCCATCGAGTGCCCGGTCGTCCTCTATGTCGGCGTCCACCAATCAAGTTTGGGCCCCCCATGTAAACCATGCGTGCTGGAGCTCCTTCGTCCATTCGAATGAGGTGCCCAGCCCAGTGCAGCCGCTGGAATTTTATGCGCTGGACTATGTCAACCTCATTGAATAGCTCGTACAGCTCGCGGTTCATGCGGGACCTAAACTCGTCGCCGACTCTAATAGGACCAAAGATCCTGCGAAGAATCTTCCTCTCGAAGACTTCCAACGCTGTCTCATCCGACTCAATCACGGTCCATGCCTCTGCGCCATACAGTAGGACCGGGAGTATCAGCGTCTTATATATCTTTATTTTCGTCCGTCGAGAGAGGGCTTTACTTCTCATTTGCTTGCTCAGCCCAAAAAAACATCTGTTTGCAAGCGTGATTCTTCGCCTGATCTCCAGGCTGACGTTGTTGTTGCTGGTGATCTCTGTTCCGAGATAGACGAAGTTTTCTACAACACTGAAGTTGAAATTCTCCATCGTCACTGACCGTCCAAGACGCATTGACGGAGTGCGAGAAGACACCAAGTACTTCGTCTTGTCCTCGTTCACCGCTAGACCCATGAGCCGAGACTGTTTTTCAATCTCCGAGAACGCCTTGCTGACTCGCCTTTCCTGCGTACCGATGATATCGATGTCATCGGCGTAAGCGAGCAGCATCACTTCCTTTTGGAAGATCGAGCCCGACATACTCTGTATGTACGGGCATTGGCGTAGGATGTATTCCATCAGGAGATTGAAAAAATCGCACGATAGAGCATCGCCCTGCCTGAAACCTCTCTTGGTATCAAAGGGGTCGGAGAGGTTTTTCCCCACCCTGACAACGCTTTGTGTGTTAGATAGCGTCGCCATGCAAAGACGGACAATCTTTGCCGGGATACCTAGTGCAGACAGGGCGTCGAAGAACTTCGCTCTTATCGGCGTGTCGAAAGCGGCTTTGTAATCGACAAATAGGTGGTGAGTGTCTTTGTTGAACTCACGGGTCTTTTCCAAGATTTGGCGTAATGTGAATATTTGGTCACTGGTCGACCTTTTTGGTCTGAAGCCACACTGATATCGTCCTATCAGTGAGTCGGTATATGGCTTCAGCCTATTACACAATACGCCCGACAAAGTCTTATATCCAATGGAAAGGAGACTTATTCCGCGGTAGTTGGCGCAAACAGCGGGGTCTCCTTTCTTAAAGATAGGACAGAGAACACTGAGATTCCAGTCATTGGGTATGCATTCATCGGACCATATCTTGCATAAAAGTTGGTGCATACTCCTAACCAACTCTTCGCCGCCGGTCTTAAATAACTCAGCTGGCAGCCCATCATAGCCTGCCGCTTTGTTATTTTTCAGCTTTTTAATAACTGAATCGACCTCGTAATAGTCCGGTGGCTCTACAATAGTGCCATCATTAACTGGTGGTTCCGGTGTCATTTCTCTTTCGGCGGTATTGTGCGCTTCATCGTGAAGCGTGCACTACGCTGAGCCTAGTGCGTACCTTGGCTGCGACAAGATAGTGGTCCGAGTCAATGTTGGGACCACGTAACGTTCGCACGTCCAACACGCTCGATGCGTGCCTTCCGTCAATCAGAACATGATCAATTTGGTTGCGTGTTTTTTGATCAGGACTCAGCCATGTAGCTTTGTGGATGTTAAGATGTTGAAATCTGGTACTACTAACTACCATGTTCCGACCTGCGGCGAAATCGATTAGCCTCTCTCCATTATTGGAGGTAGTGTCGTGAAGGCTAAATTTTCCGACGGTTGGGCCAAAGATTCCTTCCTTCCCAATCTTGGCGTTGAAATCGCCAAGCACGATTTTGACATCGTGTTTGGGACAGCGCTCGTACAGGCGTTCCAAGCGCTCATAGAATTCATCTTTAGCATCGTCGTCTTTCTCTTCCGTCGGGGCGTGCGCACAAATCAGGCTAATATAGAAATATTTAGCCTTGATGCGTATCGCGGCTAGACGCTCGTCAACAGGTGTGAACCTAGAGACGAGGCCACGTAGTTTCCTACTCACCACGAAACCACATCCAAATTCGTGCTTACTCGCATGGCAGCTGTAGTAGATGTCACAGGATGCTTTTTTAGAGCAACCCTGCCCTATCCATCGGATTTCTTGGATTGCGGTGATGTCAGCCTTGCATTTTTTGAGGACATCAGCCAGCTGGATACTTGCACCATCCCAATTAAGGGTGCGGACATTCCAGGTGCATATCCGTATATCGTGATCCTTATAGCGTTTGCGGGGGTCGTCATCAAAGGGTCCATTCCGAGGCTTTCTTTTCGTTTTCATTGGGGGGTTTTTTTTAAAGTGGCGGGTCCCAAGCCCAGCGCACCAACCCCTTTTTAAAGGAGAGGGGGCCCCTTCGCCTTCTCACGTTAGCTCACCTCTGAACGGATGTTCAGAGGCTACCCAGGAGATACGTGTCCTGACGGACGTGTGAGTTGCTTGGACCGTTTGACACAAGAATCATTGTTGGCCATTCCCAGGTGTATGGCAGTCAACAACTTTCCACACAATGTGTACTTGAGCAAACGAATCCCAATCTCCCAAAAAATTATTATACAGAAATTAAATTGGTATCAACAAAAAAACTTATTATTTTCTTATTTAAAAAAACTTTTTCTCTTTTTTTCTTGGCCTTAAATTGATATTTTTCTTTTGTAATAGATATAGGTACTTATTAAAATGGAGCAGAAAGCGAAAGGGAAGAAAGCATTTATATAATAGAGCATTATTTCAAAATTATCATGTTAAATATATTGATTAAGTATCAAATAAAACAATTAAACATTTATACGGAAAAGAAATAATCAAAATTTTAAAATAATTTTGTGAAATTCCGGAGCAGTCCTAGTCGAATGCAAAAAACACGAAGTCTCTATCTATTACCGTCTCCGAGATCCCTTCTTTCATACAGACGGACGGACGGACAAACGGACATGGCTATATCGACTCCTCTATCACTCCTGACCATAATGGGGGTAACTTTGGGGGGTCTCCGACAATTAGTTCTACCTGTTACATACATTTGCACAAAACCAATAGGCTCTTGTACCATCGGTACAGGGCCTAATTAGGCAGCAGAGCTCGCGAACTGCATTAGTTTCTTATAAATCAAAATATATTTTTATACATATTTACGTTTCATTATGGTTAGCCATTGTAGGGTAGGGTACCATTACGCTTCAAGAACACCACGCTGCATACACCACTCTTTCAAATATAAGAAAAATCGACGGCATTGTCCCTATTTTTTTCTTTTACTCGTCACGTGCTTATGTGTTGAACCTTATAGGTTATGCCGGTCAGATATTGCGAGCATAACTGCACATTTGATGGACCTTAATAAGTTAGATGTACATGCCGGTGTGATATACATATATATATATATATATATATATATATATATATATAGAACTTAACCGCACATGTGATGAGCCTTTAGGTTAGGTATGCATGCTGGTCTGATATACATATATATATATAGAACTAAATCGCACATGTGATGAGCTTTAGGTTAGGTATGCATGCCACATGCCGCGCAAACGACGATATAGGCCATTTATAATTTTCTTTATTTACTTAATACATCTCTGCCCACCACCAAGCACTACTTACAATTTCTAATACAAGCTTTCCCTAATGATTATCGGTTATGGTCATCAGTTTTGCACTTCGTTAACACATAATCCTAATCTTTCATGAGCTCTTATACGCTACCTGAAGTATGCTTTGTAATTTTTTTTTTTTATTAAGTATAACACAGTACAGATTGATAGATAGAAAGATAGATAGATAGATAGATAGATGGATAGATAGATAGATTGATAGATAGATAGATAGATAGATAGATAGATAGATTGATAGATAGATAGATCGATAGATAGATAGATAGATAGATAGATAGATAGATAGATAGATGGATAGATAGGTAGATAGATAGATAGATAGATAGATAGATAGATAGATAGATGATGGATAGATAGATAGATAGATAGATAGATAGATATATAGATAGATAGATAGATAAATAGACAGATAGATAGATACATAGATAGATAGATAGATAGATAGATAGACAGACAGACAGATAGATAGATCGACAGATAGATAGATAGATTTGTTATGACACTACCTTAGGAATACCTCTCGATTGTTTTAGCAGGGAGGAAGAACCAAAAGGGAATAATACGTGTGTAGCATGTTATGCCACTTGCAAAAAAAAAAATCAAATAAAAATTTCACACACAAAGAACTAATAAGCCATCAAGCAACCTTCAACTTAGTGGTCCTACCTGCTGCACTTGCAAATTATGTGGCAGCTCTTCACCCACCCAATCTTGATTCTCGCAGATTTTGTGAAGAATCCCTTTAACTGCTAAATTTCAGACCAAATTAAAGAATCTACCATATCATTTTATAATTCATATATATATCGTTTAATTATACTGTGTAAAATTCATTGATCGTTTAATTATACTGTGTAAAATTCATATTTTATTGCTCATAAAGATGCTGTCTTAAATGCGACAAGAAGTACAACACCTTATTGCATTTTGAAACAAATGAACAAGCAATAAAGGTCAAAACCGAAACACAAGCAACGTTAGCTGCAGCACATAATATGTTGTACTGTGTTATATTTAAATAAGAAAAAAAAAATTACAAAGAATACTTCAGGGTGCATATAAGAGCTCATGAAAGATTAGGATTATGTATTAACGAAGTGCAAAACTGATGACCATAACCGATAATCATTTGGGAAAGCTTGTATTAGAAATTGTAGTAGTTTGGGTTGGTGTGTGTGGGTGTTGGCAGAGATGTATTAAATAAATAAAGAAAATTATAATATATGCATACCTAACCTAAATGCTCATCACATGTGCGGTTAAGTTCTATATATATATATATGTATATCAGACCGGCATGCATACCTAACCTAAAGGCTCATCACATGTGCGGTCCATCAAATGTGCAGTTAAGCTCGCAATATCTGACCGGCATAACCTATAAGGTTCAACACATAAACACGTGACGAGTAAAAGAAAAAAAAGGGGACAACGCCGTCGATTTTTCTTATATTTGAAAGAGTGGTGTATGCAGCGTGGTTTTCTTGAAGCGTAATGGTACCCTACCCTACAATGGTTAACCATAATAAAGCGTAAATATGTATAAAAGTATATTTTGATTTATAAGAAACTAATGCTGTTCGCGAGCTCTGCTGCCTAATTTTATTGCAGAAATTTTTATCTAACGTTAATTTTGTTTTGTTTGTATGCAACTTGTTAAAGAAAACTAATTTAGTACAGTTTAAACGAGAAAGCGAAAAAGCGAAATGCAAAAGAGCCAGCGAATGTAATCTCTTCTTATTTAGCATCAACCTGCACCAGCGCATCTTCGGGAAAGGCCTTCAACGACAATGCTGCAGCAAATAAAGTAAAGGGAAATGTGTGCACAGTATATTTGATTATTTCTTTTCCGTATAAATGCTTAATTGTTTTATTTGATACTTAATCAATATACTTAATATGATAATTTTGAAATAATGCTCTATTATATAAATGCTTTCTTCCCTTTCGCTTCCCGCTCAATGTTAATAAGTACCTTTATCTATTACGAAAGAAAAATATCAATTTAGTAAAGTTTAAGTTTATTCCCAAGAAAAAAAAAATAATATGTTTAACAGCATATATACATGGTACTTAATGACTAATTATACAGAGTTTAGCTATTACTAAAGCTTTCAACTGAAATATGAAACTATTTTTTTTTCTTAAAATTAGTTAGTGAACATTAATATTAAATATCAATTTAAAGCCAAGAAAAAAAAAGAAAAAAAGCTATTTTTAAATAAGAAAATAATAAGTTTTTTTGTTGATACCAATTTAATTTCTGTATAATAATCAATATCGTAAATTTTAAATTATGTTTAAAATATCAATGAATTTTACACAGTATAATTAAACGATATATATATGAATTATAAAATGATATGGTAGATTCTTTAATTTGGTCTGAAATTTAGCAGTTAAAGGGATTCTTCACAAAATCTGCGAGAATCAAGATTGGGTGGGTGAAGAGCTGCCACATAATTTGCAAGTGCAGCAGGTAGGACCACTAAGTTGAAGGTTGCTTGATGGCTTATTAGTTCTTTGTGTGTGAAATTTTTATTTGATTTTTTTTTTTGCAAGTGGCATAACATGCTACACACGTATTATTCCCTTTTGGTTCTTCCTCCCTGCTAAAACAATCGAGAGGTATTCCTAAGGTAGTGTCATAACAAATCTATCTATCTATCTGTCGATCTATATATCTATCTGTCTGTCTGTCTATCTATCTATATATCTATGTATCTATCTATCTGTCTATTTATCTATCTATCTATATATCTATCTATCTATCTATCTATCCATCATCTATCTATCTATCTATCTATCTACCTATCTATCCATCTATCTATCTATCTATCTATCTATCTATCGATCTATCTATCAATCTATCTAACTATCTATCTATCTATCTATCTATCTATCTATCAATCTATCTATCTATCTATCTATCCATCTATCTATCTATCTATCTATCTATCTTTCTATCTATCAATCTATCTATCTGTCTATTTATCTATCTATCTATATATCTATCTATCTATCTATCTATCTATCCATCATCTATCTATCTATCTACCTATCTATCCATCTATCTATCTATCTATCTATCTTTCTATCTATCAATCTATCAATCTGTACTGTGTTATACTTAATAAAAAAAAAATTACAAAGCATACTTCAGGTAGCGTATAAGAGCTCATGAAAGATTAGGATTATGTGTTAACGAAGTGCAAAACTGATGACCATAACCGATAATCATTAGGGAAAGCTTGTATTAGAAATTGTAAGTAGTGCTTGGTGGTGGGCAGAGATGTATTAAGTAAATAAAGAAAATTATAAATGGCCTATATCGTCGTTTGCGCGGCATGTGGCATGCATACCTAACCTAAAGCTCATCACATGTGCGATTTAGTTCTATATATATATATGTATATCAGACCAGCATGCATACCTAACCTAAAGGCTCATCACATGTGCGGTTAAGTTCTATATATATATATATATATATATATATATATATGTATATCACACCGGCATGTACATCTAACTTATAAAGGTCCATCAAATGTGCAGTTATGCTCGCAATATCTGACCGGCATAACCTATAAGGTTCAACACATAAGCACGTGACGAGTAAAAGAAAAAAAAAGGGACAATGCCGTCGATTTTTCTTATATTTGAAAGAGTGGTGTATGCAGCGTGGTGTTCTTGAAGCGTAATGGTACCCTACCCTACAATGGCTAACCATAATGAAACGTAAATATGTATAAAAATATATTTCGATTTATAAGAAACTAATGCAGTTCGCGAGCTCTGCTGCCTAATTAGGCCCTGTACCGATGGTACAAGAGCCTATTGGTTTTGTGCAAATGTATGTAACAGGTAGAACTAATTGTCGGAGACCCCCCAAAGTTACCCCCATTATGGTCAGGAGTGATAGAGGAGTCGATATAGCCATGTCCGTCTGTCCGTCCGTCCGTCTGTATGAAAGAAGGGATCTCGGAGACGGTAATAGATAGAGACTTCGTGTTTTTTGCATTCGACTAGGACTGCTCCGGAATTTCACAAAATTATTTTAAAATTTTGATTATTTCTTTTCCGTATAAATGTTTAATTGTTTTATTTGATACTTAATCAATATATTTAACATGATAATTTTGAAATAATGCTCTATTATATAAATGCTTTCTTCCCTTTCGCTTTCTGCTCCATTTTAATAAGTACCTATATC
>JAWNNP010003180.1:35000-62865 GCA_035044805.1 Leucophenga maculata
ACCATGTATATATGCTGTTAAACATATTATTTTTTTTTTCTTGGGAATAAACTTAAACTTTACTAAATTGATATTTTTCTTTCGTAATAGATAAAGGTACTTATTAACATTGAGCGGGAAGCGAAAGGGAAGAAAGCATTTATATAATAGAGCATTATTTCAAAATTATCATATTAAGTATATTGATTAAGTATCAAATAAAACAATTAAGCATTTATACGGAAAAGAAATAATCAAATATACTGTGCACACATTTCCCTTTACTTTATTTGCTGCAGCATTGTCGTTGAAGGCCTTTCCCGAAGATGCGCTGGTGCAGGTTGATGCTAAATAAGAAGAGATTACATTCGCTGGCTCTTTTGCATTTCGCTTTTTCGCTTTCTCGTTTAAACTGTACTAAATTAGTTTTCTTTAACAAGTTGCATACAAACAAAACAAAAATAACGTTAGATAAAAATTTCTGCAATAAAATTAGGCAGCAGAGCTCGCGAACAGCATTAGTTTCTTATAAATCAAAATATACTTTTATACATATTTACGCTTTATTATGGTTAACCATTGTAGGGTAGGGTACCATTACGCTTCAAGAAAACCACGCTGCATACACCACTCTTTCAAATATAAGAAAAATCGACGGCGTTGTCCCCTTTTTTTTCTTTTACTCGTCACGTGTTTATGTGTTGAACCTTATAGGTTATGCCGGTCAGATATTGCGAGCTTAACTGCACATTTGATGGACCGCACATGTGATGAGCCTTTAGGTTAGGTATGCATGCCGGTCTGATATACATATATATATATATAGAACTTAACCGCACATGTGATGAGCATTTAGGTTAGGTATGCATATATTATAATTTTCTTTATTTATTTAATACATCTCTGCCAACACCCACACACACCAACCCAAACTACTACAATTTCTAATACAAGCTTTCCCAAATGATTATCGGTTATGGTCATCAGTTTTGCACTTCGTTAATACATAATCCTAATCTTTCATGAGCTCTTATATGCACCCTGAAGTATTCTTTGTAATTTTTTTTTTCTTATTTAAATATAACACAGTACAACATATTATGTGCTGCAGCTAACGTTGCTTGTGTTTCGGTTTTGACCTTTATTGCTTGTTCATTTGTTTCAAAATGCAATAAGGTGTTGTACTTCTTGTCGCATTTAAGACAGCATCTTTATGAGCATGTTTTTGAACTGTGATCACCCTTGAAACAGTTTAAGCTGACAATTGTAAAAACTGTTTACAATGATACAACGAATGCTCCCTATTTCCATTGTTTGTTACAATCGTAGAAACAATTTTCTTTATACATTGAGATGAAGCGTTATCTTTGTGACCAACAGCTTCCATAGACTGGAATTGCTTCTCCAAAAATGACAAGCAGTCATCGACCCTCTGCAATTCCCTCGAACTTGGTAATGATTGTTCAAATCTTATATGGGTGATTTGATCCAATTTTTGATTAACAGCTGCATCAATAGAGGATCCCAAGTAGAGGTCTCTATCTGAAGGTTGTTTAATGCTAAAAGACATTCTCGCGTTGCCTGACGGCTGGTTTAGAAGTTTTTCTATCAATGTAGCCATCAAGATTCTTATATTATCGTATCTATCTTGTAGCAGCTTCCAGGCTGCCTCATAATTACTCTCGGTTAGAGTAAAATGGCTAATCAGCTTGCTGGCCTCTCCTGCTATGTTCGATTTTAGATACCACATTTTCTGAATTGCTGGTAATGGCTGTTTATCTACCATTTGAGAAAATAATTTATAAAATTGGCGCCATTTCAAATATTCTCCATCAAATTGCGGTATTGTGACGTTTGGAAGCGGTAGTGAAATTTGCATCATAGTTTCTTCGGATGATGTAACAGATAACCTTTTGTTTTCAGTTTTATCTGCTTCTGTTGTTAGATTTATCAGCTGTTGCTGAACCATATCTTCTAGAAAATTAAAGTCCCCTTGGTCGAATCCTAATTCCTCTGGGTTTTCCAATTTTTCCCAGATTTCATCGCGGAGACATTCAATTTGATTCCACAATTGATTTATTGTGGTGATTTTGATTTTGAAGAACTGAATTGTTTGCCCGTCCTGCAATCGGTCTACTGAGAATGCGTTCCAAATCTATGATTCGGGATATTGTTTTCCGAATTAGTCCGTTCGAGAGGTTGTTGTGCATATTTGATTCTTCGTGTTTAGATTTTTCATCATCAATACTTTTCTTTGAAAGACGCTGAATTTCTTTATAAAATAGGCTCTTATACTCGCCAACTATTTCAGATATTTTTCTATAATAAGCTGATGCGAAATATTTATGGCTTGTAGACTGTTCAGTGGTTGCTCTGATTATGTTGTCCGTTTTCTCGAACTGATCCCATGTTGTGTTAATACGCTGCAGCAGCACATTATAATAAGCCAGTGATTTCCTAACTGCAGGGTCCTTCTTGTAATTCCGGACAATTTTCTGGATTTCTTCTCCAGACTCGGATTGTGTATCACACAAGTTGTACAAATTTTCCATTTTTGTTCGCTAACTCAAGCACAACTCCTTGTTAACTTATGAGGTTTGACCTAGGAGAAATTTGTTTGTCTTTCAACGGGATGTGCTCCTTACTCACAACCAGAATAGGCCAAACACTCGCAGTAACTTGATTGAGCTGAGTTGTACGAAGTAATAAGAAAATCCTGATCGCCAAGTTAATCAGATTTTCTTAATTCTTGCAGTCGCTACTTGTTGGTTCAAGTTAGACGTATATCCAGAAGACTGTATGAATCTCCCTGGATCACGTCGAGGTCACCAAAAATGTTTGTACCCAGACAAGGAAACGAATAATTTTAACACACACACAAGCACTTGTAGCTTGGAATGTAATTAAACGCTTTATTGTCAAGATACTTCTTCTTAATTCACTATAGCGTACACACACAGGCACTTGTAACCTGGAATGCAGTTATATATGAATATGTTGGAAACGAATCTTGTAGCAATTGATGCACACGCAGGCACTTGTAACCTGGAATGCGATTGTTGTTATTCAAAGGACAACGAACGACAACACTAAGCACTTGATACTTAGTCTTGGAGTTTGATGTCATCTGATGAGTTCTTTGTGGTAAAAATAATATGGAAGACTTGCTTCTTTTAGTAAATGATTTGAACTACCTTTATTTACAAATGTAGTGACTTATATATTAAACGAAATACAAATTTTGTGATACATATAAAAAAATTATGAATTACAATATATGGATATATGAACATTCCGTACACACAAATTGCGCTGACCAAGTTTCGTTTCCAACAGTTGTGCTGACCAAGCGTCTGGAGTCAGCAACACAAGACCCTACACGAGGCGCTTAGCTCAGCATAACTGACCGAGCAGCGTTCAATGAACTGGTTCATATTTTGGTGGTTGTTGTTTGACGGCGCAGAAGTGATAGCGATATCATACAAACAGACGCTGCAGACTATTTACATTTATTTATAGTTGACATTGAATTTTTTGATGATAATCAATTTTTGCTTTAGTAGGTTTTCGTATGCCTTTATCACTTTGTGATAAGGCGTCCGAACAGAGCGGGTGATTTGTTTCCACTGATCACATATATCTCCAGAAGACGGAGAGGTTTCCCGGAGCAGTCGGGAGATAGTGTTTGAGAAGGCTGCGGCTGTCTGTTCTGATTGCAGCTTGTACCGAATATATTCAAGACATAGACCGATTTCAAAAATTCTTTCACCATTTGATTGCTTCATTATCCCTGAGAATTGTGCTCTATATTCATTTTTAGAAATAATAAGGGATCCTTACTAAAACTTCAATATCTAATTCAAAGGTGTAAAAAAATTTGCCATAAAACATCTCTCATCGCATGCGGAAACTATTGATAATAGAACAAAAAAATAAGAAAGAACATATATGTACAAAAAAAACAAAGTGGTGCCACTCTCAAAATATAGGTAACTTTTCACTTAATTCAAATCAATCATACTAATTTGAAAACGCAGGCATGAAGTGAAGTCACTTTGTATTATTACACTATGTGCACAACTATGAAATAGGCCGGCTCCCTACGCAGCCGGTAATGGGTAATGAGTAATTGTAATGAGTAATGGTATTGTGTAATGGTATTGTGTAATGGTATTGGGGAATGGTATTGGGTAATGGTATTGTGTAGTAGTAATGGGTAATGGTATTGTGTAATGGTAATGGGTAATGGTAATATCTATTGGATAAATGTAAACAAGAAGGCTCGAGCAAAGCGGGCAAGGTTTATATATCGTCCATTTTACCCATTTTTTCCATTACCCATTACTATTACCCAATACCCATAACTGTAGTGTATTCATACATATAAATTCAACCATATATAATTGAACTTGTAACACTTTGTTGCAAGTATAAATAAACCTAAAATTTGCCGACCATAAACATGACCGTATATATGTATGTACATACCAGAGAACTGCAAGGGTGTCACATTATGCCACCTTACTCACACCCAATAAAATTTGTGTCCCGGTGCCACTCACACCCGGCTAAGCAAAGCAAAGACACACACTCATCAAAAATTTCGTGTGTGCTATGAGTTCCCGCATTATTACGCACTCGCTCATTATTATTATTAAGTGTAATAGTGCTGTCTTACAGCAACTCGTCCAGCCCTACTGCCCTGAAGAAGGCCACTAGGTTTTTGGGGTTGAGTGCATTCACCGCCTTTCCTATCACTTGGTAATTTCCAAGATATATGTGCCTGGTTTGGGCCAGAGCTGGGCAGTCGCCCAGGATATGCTCCGGAGTTTTGTCGTCCTCCAGACAGAATCTGCAGGTGCTATCACCTTCGATTCCGATTTTATACAAGTGTCTCTTTAAGACCGTTGCAAATTTCCGATCTCCTTTTGTTGTAAGGGCCTAGCAGCTTTTTGCTCTGTTTTAGTCCTTTACATTTTTCCCAGAAAAGGTCCCTTGCTTTCTTTTCTTCTTCTTTTACCAGGATTCTCATTGATCCTGGTCCAGAGCCGCAGAAAGGCTCTGGACCCATGAAAAGGGACGCTGCCACTCTCCTGGCCAAGTCGTCTGCTTGCTCGTTTCCTGGTATGCCCGCATGTCCGGGTACCCAGTATATATTGATCTTATTAGATTTTCCTAGTTTATTTAGTTTGCTTATGCATTCCATGACCAGCTTGGATTTGATCATAGGCGAACTAACTGCTTTAATCAGAGAAGATAGCAATTCTTTGATTCTTGTACCCCCTATTTAAATTAAATTGAGCACATCTTTCTATTGCATATATTTCTGCCTGAAAGATACTTGTGAATTTCCCTAGTGGTTCGAAGTATTTAGTGCGTGGTCCGAAGACTCCAACACCACTTCCTTCGTCTGTTAGGGAACCATCTGTGTACCAGCTAATTGCTCCTGGTTTTATATTGTAGTTCAGCGTTATGTTTTCCCATTCTACTTTACTGCTGAGCCCTACTTGGAATCTTCTAGTGAAGTTGTACGTAATACCTAGGTTATCACTAGGGTATTGTAGGAGTGGGTGGACGTCATTCCTATTACTACTTGATTGATTCCCAGTCCAGGTCTTCCTGTTAGTGTTAATTCTTCCTACCCTTGCAATGGCTCTGTCAGCCTGTTGTTGGATGTGAAGATGCAGTGGCGTTAGATTTAGTAGTACATCTAATGCCACACTAGGACAGGTTCGCATTGCTCCTGTTATAGTTATACAAGCTAACCTTTGAACTTTGTTCAGTTGAATTCTAGTTGTTGTCAGTTTTGCTCTATCCGCCCAGACAATGGCTCCATATATTATTATGGGTCTGACCATTGTGAGGTATAGAATATTACTCCTAGGTATTTTACCTCCTTGGAGAATTCGATCAGCGTGTCATTCACCCGTATTGGTTTGAGTAATTTCATCTTATACTTCCTAGAGAAAGGAACAATAGTAGTTTTAGATGGGTTAATACTCAGCCCTGCTTTAGAGCACCAAGATCGTGTGATGTTGATGCCCATCTTAATTTGGTCACATAGTGTGTCTTCATGCTTCCCCATGCAGATAATAACTATGTCGTCCGCATAGCCTTGACATTTGATGCCGTTATCTGTAAGGAGCTCTAATAATTCATCCACTACGAGACACCACAGAAGAGGTGATAAGACACCCCCCTGTGGGCATCCTTTCGTGGTTTTGACTACAATTTTTTTATCAGGTAGGTTGGTCTCAACTAGTCTTGAGCCCAGTAGTTGTACTAACCATCTGATGAGGTAAGGATCTATACTCCTATTGTGAAGTGCTTTCGCTACTTCAATGTGTGATGTAGTATCAAAGGCACCTTCGATGTCCATGAAGGCACAAATGGCTGTTCCTTTGTCCTTTACGGCATTACGAATGAGGGTGTCTAGCTGGTATAGGGCAGTTTCAGTGGATCTGCCAGACCTATATGCATGTTGATTTCTGTGAAGTGGTTCTTTAATCAGATAAGTGGTCCTGATGTGGTTATCCACTAGCTTTTCTAAGGTCTTCAGCATAAAAGAGGTAAGGCTTATTGGTCTGAAGGACTTAGGTGAGAAGGGGTCTTTCTTGCCCGCCTTAGGGATAAACACCACCTTTGCTTTCCTCCAGCACATAGGTATATAACCGAGCGCCAGGCTACTTCTGAACATTTTCAGCATTGGCCCCGGGGGATTTGAAAGGTTTGAATGAGCCGATGGCCCATCTTATCCTATCTACCGTGCAAATATCGCTTGCTAGTTTCCAGTTTGGTCTTCTCGCTCATACAAGGTGCCGATATTTTTTTGTGTTTGCACTCATTCATTTTTGAGCAACGCGTGCCGGTCGCACTTGCACCTAAAACGAATGAAAGAATAACCACAAGTAACAAAAAAGACAATGCCGAATTAATAGAAGTAGGCAAAACACACAAGAATCACTCGAGTGTTTTTTAAACACCATGGTGCTTTGCATAGCCGAATGATTCAAGTTCAGTGCGTCTTTGAAGTTTTCTGCGAAGGGGCAAACATAATGAGTGCGGAAATAATTAAAACGTGGCGATTACACCGTAGCTCCAACTCACAAGGGCAAAAGTGTAATTTGGAATATATTGTGCGAAATTATAAAAGAAGACCAAACTGTTCTTGAAGGATGGATTTTTTGCAATGCATGCAGAAAAGTGCTGAAATATGTTGTTAACCAAACTTCAAATTTGTCAAGACACAAGTGTTGTCTGTCCCTAAGACAGCACATGGAAGCAAAAAAAGTTTCTAGCTTGGACAAAAAAAACAGCTTTAGAGAAATGCAGCGAATGGTTTGTTCAGGATTGTCGCCCGTTTTCCGCAGTGAGCGGGAATGGATTTCGCAATCTGGTGAAATTCTTTATACAAATTGGTACTGCTTATGGGGCGAACGTCGATATTGATGACCTACTGCCGGATGCAACGACATTAAGCCGAAATGCGGAAAAAGATTCAGAAGAAAAGCGGACAATGATCTCCAAGGAAATAAAAGAAGCAATAGATAATGGAGGAGTATCGGCAACGATTGATATGTGGACACTCTGCATTATTTAAAAGACTTAAAAATTAATGACATTATTCTGGGCTTGAAATCGATGGACTTCGAAAAATTGACAGGTGAAAATATTCTTAACAAACTAAAAACTATTTTTGCACAATTTGATATTGAGGACATTGCCAATATTAAATTCATAACAGATAGGGGATCAAATATAAAGAAAGCATTGACGAAGAATTACGATTGAATTGTAGCAGCCATTTATTTTCAAATGTTCTAGAAAAATCATTCGAAGAATCGTATGAGCTTCAAGAAATATTACACACATATAAAAAAATTGTAAAATATTTTAAAAAAGCAAATTTGCAACATCGGCTAAACACAACATTGAAAAACTCTTGGCCTACTCGTTGGAATTCAAATTATACAATGCTTAATTCTATAGTGGATAACTGGACAACAGTTAATCAAATATTAGGTGACACTGAGGGAGGTCAAAAACTGATAAGCGTTAATATATGTACTTTAAGAATAATATTAATTTTGCTTGAAGATTTCGAGAGAATTTTTAAAGAATCATTTTGTCAATTGGCAACTAACTCTAAAATCAAACGTTTGTGCCAAAAACCCAATTTTTCTTTTCTCACCTGGTGTCTTTTTCAAAAAACAGTTTTAAAACGCCTTTGGAGAAAATAGAAAGTTATTGCACAGAGAGAGTTTCTTTAATCGAGGATTTGGAATCCATTAAATGGTGGCAAAGCAAGGAAAACTGTTATCCTCTTTTATCTAAGTTAGCATTGCAACTTCTTACTATACCATCGAGCAGTGCAGCGGCCGAGAGGGTTTTTTCCTTAGCGGGCAATGTTGTTACGGAGAAAAAAAAAATAGATTTAGACCTAAAACTGTTGATAATTTACTTTTTCTCCATTCATATTATAATAAATTTAAATAAAAAATAAAATAAACTTTAATAAAACGACCTGAAGCAAAAAAAAATATGTTAAATAATAAATAATTAAAAATTAAGAAATATGCAATGAATATGTTAAATAAAATTTAAGATTAATAAGAAATAATTTGTTTCATTTAGCGACGCATTTGGAGCAGCAGGTAGTAAAACAACAACTCAAGCGAAGGCTTGCAAAAAAGAAACCATAATATTCAACACACTCAATACAATTTTTGTCTTTATTTTTGTGTTTCTCTTTTCACCCATTCTTCTTGCGACGCTAACGCGCCGGCATACGCACACACACTTGTTCAAAAAAACTGCCTACTTTATATTGATGCTTGGTACGGCACACAATTATGCATTATTGCGAGGCTGGCACTTATACTCAGTTGTCCGGTAGCAAAAAACACCAGGGTGTCAAAATCACCCTACATTTACCCGGTCCACCTTGAGTGCCGGTGGACTCTTGCAGTTCTCTGGTACATGCTCATGTAAATACATACATATAGTACTGCGCATATACGTAATATGAAGCCACTTGAGAAGGCCAGGCTAGCGTGGTACTGTTGATCAACGGAATACGCTAAGCCTACACCTTACCCGCTCATTGAGTAAGCGCTTAAATGTATGAGTACATCCGGTCTTCCTCTGTTTGTAGCTGTTAACCGATAACAGCATACGTTTAATCATGTTATCCATAGGCTAAGAATATTCTTGAATGTAGTAAAATCATTCTGAGCTTTACCATAAACATGCACTTGTCGATTTCATTTCACAAAATAGCACATTGATCTCTACATGGTAACCGTGATTGCTGTGTTCTACCTCCAAACAGTATAATTGTTGCACAAAAAGTACAACTTAAATAATGATACCGGTATTGTCGCAGCTAAAAGTAATACCGATGTTGGTAGCCGTACCGCAAAAAAAAGTTACACAAAAATCATTCACCACCTCTCACATAAAATCAGTACTTTATAATCGCATACAACCACCACAGAGAAGAAGCAGATACCAAAACGGATAAACCGCTATACAGCCCACACTGTCTGTATAGCTATCAAAGGAAGACCAGCACCCCACCAGCCTGTGCAAAGACCAGCACCGACAACGCCAGCGCGATAAATTGTGCCAACATGGATCGGTAGCACTATAAAGAGTGCCCAATACTGACCGGTAGCACTACAAAGAGTGCCCGACAATAAAATACTATAAAACTTTTTTATAAAGTAATACCATTAGGAATATTGTAATACTAAGCGACAATTGAGTTGCCTCGTAAGAGCCTGAAAGCCAATTAAAACCAAAGGTAGGGACATTGTAAATTCATATAGGTGAATTAATTTTAAATTTCCCAGCACCAAAACATCAGTTTATAAGTAAACTTAAAAGTCAAATTGGATCTTTAAAACGCCATCGTCTGATAAACATTAATTTGTCCTCGTGACAATTGTATCATTTAATTCACTAGCACTAAGAGTAGGGTAGATTAGTTGTGTAGGGGTTACAACAAGATAAAGAAAAGTTATATTAGTAGAACAGATGGACTTTACACAGTCTCATATTAAATAAAAATTCAAATATATATGACCAACGACATGGACACAAATATTTCGAAAACTTATACTGATGCCGCCAATTTCCGTATTCGAGCATTAAAATAAATATTTTGCAATCACATCGCGAATTCATAACAATAAATTAATTCGAAAACGAATACGTTTAATACCTACTCAAGTCCTTTAATACACTGTTCAAAAACAGAAAAGGGAATAATTTTAAATACATTGCCATATGTTTCAGAAAAAAATCATACTGAAGAAAACCCAATGGTGGGGCAACCATATTATTGGTACGTCTGCACGGATAAAAATAAACAGTTGTGGAATGGACTGTAATAGCACGAAAAATAAATAGTTTTAGAGACAAATTTGAAAAGTCTTACAAATGTATCAATAAAAATAAAGTTATAAAAGTCGAAACGCTAATACACCATTTAACTGTAATAACATCGAATTTTATTATTATAATTCAATTAGTAAGTTTAGTCACTCATAAGTACCAGCAGCAACGCAACATTGAAATAAAACACTCAACCACTCTCTTTTACTGTCCAATTTATTCTGATTGTTTCATGCGCGCCTTGCTCAACGCATACCTCGTCTCTCACACATTCTCACGAACATTTTTACATTTCATTTATATCTATACCTACATTCTTTACAACTATATTATATGTGTACTAGACATCTGCGTGGCTTCACTCACAACTTAAATACAATTGAATGCATTCGAATTGAATTCAATTGAGTGAGTGCGAGGCGCACAATGAAATGAGTTTGTAACAATATGAGTGCGAGTTAAGTGTGACAACATTCGGCATTCGGTGAGATGAGTGAGAATGAAGAAGTGTGCGAAACGAAATGAAAAGTTTGGCATAGCCGAAGACACTCGAGTAACTCGAGTTCTTGTATGCGCACTTTGTGCATTCTTTCATTTCGTTTGGTTTGAAGGAAGCGAGGGAATAAATACCGAAACAACATTACATTGCTTTTCGTTCTTTTCTTCTTTTTCCTTACGCACAGCAGGACAACAACTATTAAAAAACCTCTTAACAACAACATACAATTATACATACATAAAAAATGTAGGCATTCGAATGAACTCGAAATAGAGCATTGCATGGCTGCACTCAAAATTTGAGTCAAATTGAGTACCATAGAGTTGAGTTGAATTGAGTGCAAGAAACGGAATGAAATGAATTTATATGGCTTTGAGTGAAATTTCATATTTACCATTTGGCACTCAAATGGAGCGAATTAAAACGAATTAACGTGCAAAGAGCAATGAGTGAATTATGCAGCCGATTTCATTCGAAAGCGTCGACTGACTCGAATGCGTTGTTTGCAGCTCATCGTTTGTGTTTCAGGCTTTGTATGGTGATGACAAATTTTTGCAAATCTGAATTAAATATGAGTTTGCCAAGCGTCGACGAAAGTGTAAGTGTTTTTGTTAGTGTTATTGTAGTAAAATATTTAACACTTTTGAATTTGTCCGTCTACTTTATTTAGTTTAACAAAATGTTGGTTTGGTAAGTGATTTTTGTGTACCTGTTTATAAATGTTTAGTGTCAAAAATAATTTTCCCATATAATTTTAATGATAATTTTTTTAAATGAAGCCTCCAGCTGACACCGCCTCGACACATTTAATATATAAAGAAAAGCTTGTCAGTGGGGAATACACGTTAAAAAATAAAAGAGGGCGAAGCAAGGTTTGGGATACATTTTCCAACATTTACAATAACCGCGGCGAAGAAATTCCGGATGTTGTTGGCTGTAAAATGTGTTACAGCGTTTATAAGTTTACAGGGAGCACTTCAAACCTTGTAAAACATAAATGCTATTTTCTGAATTGCCGAAATGCCAACAATGTAATTGAAGTTGATGTCAACGCAGAAACAAAGCAAGAATGCACTTCTTTAGTCACAGAATGGACTATTAAAAATTGTCGCTCATTCAAAATTATTAAGGACTCCGGCTTTAAAAAATTATCCAAATTTTTGATCAAAGTGGGAGCTACCTATGGCGCCAATGTAGATGTTGAGAAACTATTGCCGCATCCCTCTACTGTTTCAAGAAATATTGCGGCGATGTATGAAACACACTTTGTGCCCATAAAACACGAAATAATGGAATACAAATGCTGTGGGTATGCAATCACTAGCGACATTTGGACGGATAATTTTTTAAAATCGTCGTACTTGTCATGTACCGCGCACTATATAAAGGACGGTATACTTGTAGAGCGTATTTTAGCCATCAAGTCAATGGAAGGAAACTCATGCACCGGTAAATTAACATTTTTAAAATTTCAATCATTATTATTTCATATATATTTTTTTTTTGTTAAGGCTTAAACATTCAGAGAAAAATGGCTGAAATATTGGAACACTTCGGATGTAATTTGGAAGAAGACAAACCCATCATTGTGACCGACAGAGGATCGAATATGATATCAGCATTTCGATCACATTCAAATATACATTGCATCAACCACTTATTGCACAATGCAATAGAAAAAACAGTTAAAAATGTCCCTGAATTTGACGAAATTGTTTGCTTGTGTAGCAAATTAGTCAAATATTTTAAAAAATCGGGGTTGAATTCAAGTTTGGGATTTTCCTTAAAAAGCCACTGCCTTACACGCTGGAATACTATATTTTATTTGTTAAAGTCCGTTGAAGCTAATTGGGTTGAAATTACAAATGTGCTAAGGGTAAACAAGAAAGTGTCCGCATAGATAGTATCAATTTAAGTCACTTAAAATCTATAGTGCAAATTTTAGAAAGCTTTGAAAGCGTGTCTAAAAAGCTTGAGGGAAACAAGTATCCTACCATCCATTTGTGTATTCCAAATATAAATAAATTGAAAAAGACTTGCGTTGTTGGTCAAAATGATAGCAGCATTGTCGAAAAAATCAAAAATGCGTTACAAATCCAAATTACATCAATAGTTCTTCAAAATATTACAATATACCACCAAATTGCTCTTTTCCTTTTTCCACCTACCAACAAATTGCTCCAGTTTTCACCCATTGAGAAGGAAACTATTTTGCAAGAATGCAAGCAAATTATGTCTACTTTTTTTGAAATAAATACTGTTAATGAAGCTGCTAAAGAAGTAGACAATTTTGATGACGATGAATTTAATGATTTTATAGAAGTCCATAGAATAGACGGTAACGTTAATCAAATTGAACAGGAAATACAAAGCTATTGCAACATTAATGTAATGTATTCGACCGACTTTAACTGCCTTGCTTGGTGGAATGTACACAAACATTTTTTCCCTTTGTTATACAAAACAAGTTGCAAAATTTTTTGTATTCCAGCTAGTAGTGCGGCTTCGGAGAGGGCATTTTCGGATGCAAGAAATTTAATTACAGAAAAGCGTTGTACTATAGCTTTAAACCCGAATAATGTAAATAAAATTATGTTTTTACATGGAAATATTGACAATTAATAGAATAAGTAATAAGTATGTATCTATGTTAATAAATTTCTAATTAAAATATGTACTAAAACAGTAAAAATGTTTTTTTTTAACACTTCGCCCACAAAAAAAAAATTTATTATACATACATAAATACATACATATGTATATAAAACTGAGAAAAAAAAGGAGCGCAGAGTGCTTAAAAGAATAACGGGATCGGCCATAATGCAAAACGTTAAGCAAAAGATAAACAAATGGCATTTTTTCTTGCTCTTGTTGCTTTCGCAAGTCATTTTCTTTCCTTGTTACTGCGAGTTCATTCGAATTAAACTCAAATTCATTCTCATTCAAACTCATGTTCTTTCGTTTAAATGTTGTCAATGAGAGTGGCGAAGCGAGAATTCACTCATTCGTACCATTTCAAATGTGCAGCTGAATTCACTCAACTCAAATTTAGCTTGAATAACTCAAACACTATTTTGAGTGGATTCTTGCAACGTTCTAACTCGAAAGCAACCTCTCATTCCCACTCATTCAATTCATTTTTCTTCGTTTAAATGTTGTGTGACCGAGTCGTATGTGAGCGCACACACTCACTCAAACTTTATCGGCTTCGCATTCTATTTAACTCAATGCATTTTGAGCATTGTTGATTCGAACATCGATTTTTTGCCATTCATGCAGACCTCTAATGTGTACATCTAATGAAGCGAGTTAAGAACTGTTATAATATAAAGAGTGCTTAAACTAACATGCTTATTTCCTTCATAATTAAAGAGTGCTGCCTTAAACATAATTACTTAATTTATTATATTTAGCGGGTGTTACAATAGAGCCACTCAACCTATAACTTAACCATATATTGCTACAATTCGGCCATTCTGGTAATTAAGATCTACGGATCGCTATTTTTTCTTACTTTCATTTGAAATCCACGGTCGTATATTTCCAACAGCACGCATCAATAACTACAAAAATATGCTTTTTTGAACGTGAATTATCTACTGGTCCAAAATGATCTACGTGTATTACTTCAAATTCTTTTTCGGAATATTGTGTAAAAATCTTCTTCTTTGCTTTGTTTTGACGAATATACGATACATTTTAAGCAGTTTTGAATATGCTTAGCCGTTTGCTCTCTCATTTTTGCAAACCAATTTTTTATATCAAATCTACTTCTTTGTCTATAACCATGTAACCCATTTCATCATGGAATTTGAAAAGAACATGGTTTTCCATTTCTTTAGGGACATAAAACAAAATTTTGTCACTATCAGTTTTTCTATATACGACACCATTTCTCATTTTATATAGGTTATGTTCTGTATTTTCTAACATTTCTTTAAGCTCTCTAATTTTGTTGTCTTTTCTTTGTTGTCTATCCTTCGATTGAACTCTTTTTTGTTTAGGGTCATTGTCAATGAATTACAATCGGTAACTATTTTAAACTTTAGGTCTTGTACGTATATTCTAAAACGTTGAAGTGCATAAATTATGGATAAAGTTTCTAGCTCGAAGCTGTGATACTTAGACACTGCTTCACTCGTTCTTTTGGAAAAATAAAAAATAGGGTGTATTTTTGTGTCATTTTTTCTTTGCAACAAAATTGCCCTGAACCCCGTTACGCTTGCATCACAAAGTAGTTCTGTTTCATCATTCAGTTCATATATAACCAAAACTAGTGATTTTAATAACTTTTGTTTAAGCTTTTCGAAACATTTTACTTCCTCATCACCAAATTTAAATATCTTGTCTTTTTTAGTCAAATCATGCGGTGGCTTTGCTATAGTTGAAAAATCCTATACAAATCGTCGGAAATAAGAACATTGTCCTTCGAAACTTTGAACTGAATGTACATTGTTTGGTACTGAAAAATTTCTAGTCGCTTCTAGTCCTTTTTCATCAGCTTTGATCCCTTTTCTGAAATAATGTAACATGTAAAATAATGTAACTCACATTTGTCAATTCTCAACTCTAAATTGTTTTCAATAACTTTTTCTAAATCTTTTCTTAATATTTCGAAATGTTGTGTTATACTTTCCGTGGCTATCATTATGTCATCTAAATATATTATTATTTCATTTGTCCTTATCACATCTGAAAATATTTTGTTTACAAAACGTTGAAATGTTGACGGTGCATTACTAAGTCCAAAAGGCATTCGCTCAAATTCGTACTGTCCTAACGGAGTTACAAAAGATGTATACTTTACTGATTCCGGGTGCATATGCATATGAAAAAACGCATTCTTTAAATCCAGTTTTGAGAAAAATTTTTTGTTGGGTAGTCTATCTAAAAAATCATCTATGAGAGGTATAGGGCAATTATCTTTCGCAGTTACTTTATTTAGAGTTCGGTAATCGACACACATTCGAATGTCGAATCACTCGGCCTAAAATTTCCTTTACACAAATATTTATCTATCAATTTTTTAAATTTATTTTTCTCTCTGTTTGCTAAACGTCTTCATGTACAATTGAAAGGCTGTACGTTGACAAAGATCAGTTTCATTTCACATTAAGTTTTCGCTTCAATAGGCCTTTTACATTTTAAATAATATTTTTCATAAATTTCTTTGTTGTAAACATTTAAATTTGAACCAATTTTGATATTAGGGCTATCAATATTATCAATATATATTATTAGCAGTTGACTCTCAAACTCTTCATTTTCGTTTTTTTTGTTCATTTAAATTTTTTTCATTTTTACAAATAATTTTTTCATTTAAATATTTCCTATCCTTTTGATTTCTTTCTAGGCACTCTTTTTGTAAATGACTCTCATTCTCTAGAACTTTCCTTTTCGATCAATATCTTTGCTTTTTCCTATCCTGTTGTAACTGTCACTTTTTTATTTATTCTGTTTCATAATATTTCGATCATTTCCATTATTTTTCTTTCTATAGCGATCATTATCTTTACATTTTCCTATCTTGTAGTGACTATCACTTTTGTATTTTTTTTGCTTCATAACATTTCGATCATTTTCATTACTATTCTTTTTATAACAATCATTATCTATACTTATCTTGTTGTGCCTATCTTTTCTACATTCATTTTGTTTCATAACACGAGTATTTCGATCGTTTTTATTACTATCCTTTTTTCTTACTAATTCATATTTGCTAATCCTTAAAAAATCCCGTCCCAGCACAGCTTCATAGTTCATTGTATGATCAGCAACTACAATCAACTTTAGTTCATTAATATTTATTTCTTATATTTATAAAACATTGAAAACTTCCATAAACTTTAACTTTTGAATTATTTAAACCAAAATAAACAGAATTCATTTTCGATAATGCATTTTTATCCAATTTGTTGTCAACACATGATTATTTTATAAAGCTGACTGGGCTACCGGAATCAATTAGGCATTCTAAATAATTTAAATAGTTTATAAAATTGTTAAAACTAAATTCAAACATTCTTACGTATTCGTTGTTGTCTGCCATTGCAATTTTCTTCCTGTCTGGGCATGCCGCAATCTGATGATCTTTGCCGCCGCAAGCGTAGCATGCGCCAACTTCTCGCTTTGGTTTGCGACACTCGGCCGCAAGATGACCTCGCGGGTTAAAATTGTAGCATCTCATCTCACGCATTTGTAGTTTCGACGACAACTCTTTGTTGATGCTGCTGTCGCTTTGAAGGTGAATTCTTGAAAAGGGCTGAAGAACTTGGGCCTGTGTTGTGTAACACTGCAATTGAGCCTGAGTGTATAGTTGAAGATCAGTAATATCTTCGATGATTCAACCAGTTCAGCTTCTTCCATTTGAATACTATTTGCTAACATTACTTTGTCGTTAAAATACTGCACAAATGTTCCATACTTAATGTAGAAGTCGTTATATGCTCCAGTTTCTAAAACTTTCGAAATTGCATTAATCCATTCGTATTGATCTTGAGCTTGTTAAAT
Source organism: Leucophenga maculata (assembly GCA_035044805.1). Taxonomy (NCBI): domain Eukaryota; kingdom Metazoa; phylum Arthropoda; class Insecta; order Diptera; family Drosophilidae; genus Leucophenga; species Leucophenga maculata. Next base: position 52,387 of record JAWNNP010003180.1, read on the forward strand.
CCAGTGTTTTAATGAATCCTGTAACAATAAACAATGTACTCTACTTAGCGCATCTACGTGTTTCATTTTTGTTCCTGGCCGATGCTCAATCTCGTATTCAAAATCTTGTAAAAAATATTGCCCAACGAGCTACTCTTACGGGTATTTCTTGTTTCTTCATGGGCATTGTATAAGCGTTACAGTCTGTTACGATTTTTATCTTTTTTCCCAGTAAGTATACTCTCCACTTCTTTAGGGCTTCAATTATAGCTAGTACTTCTAATTCATAAGAGTGATACTTTTCTTCTGCTGCTTTAGTTTTTCTGCTCATGTATTCAACTGGGTGAAATATTTGGTCTTCTGAATCTTTTTGCATAAGTAACGTTCCATACCCATACATACTCACATCACAATGAACCTCTGTGCTACTGTTTTGATTAAATAAACGCAATACTGGAGGATTCGTTAAATATATTTTTAACTGTTGAAACGATGCTATTTCTTCTGCGCAATCTAAGAATTGCAAACCACTTAAGAACTGTTTTTCAGCCAAATCCGTCAACAAACGCTTTTGTTCTTCCCTCTCCTTCGAACACGAACTACTCTGAACCCCTCAGTGTTCACACCCACGAAGTTCATAAAGTGATAAAAGCCCAGCTCAATCCCAAGAAGGCTGCAGGTCATGATTTGTTTTCCCCAAAAATGATCATGGAGCTTCCCAGTCCAGCTGTGACATATATCACAAAATTTAAATGCGCATATTTTCTAACTAAGTGGAAGAAATCGGTCATAGTCATGATACCGAAACCCGGAAAGGACAAAACACAGGCAGCGTCATATAGACCCATAAGCCTACTATCCTGCCTATCCAAAATGTTCGAAAAGTTGGTACGTCAGAATGACTACATAACACAGTAGTCTGAAATCAAAGCTGGAGTACCCCAAGTCAGCGTTCTCGGTCCTATGTTATATGTTCTATACACATCAGACATACCAACGGATCACAGACTTACAATATCCACATGTGCTGATGACACAGCCATATTAAGTAGATCTAGATGCCCAATACGAGCAACCAGACTACTAGCAGATCATCTCATTCTTCTCGAGGAGTGGCTAGCTAACTGGCGTATAAAAGTTAATGAGCAAAAAAGCAAACACGTCACATTTACTCTAAACAGAGGTACTTGTCCATCGCTGACTCTAAACAACATTGTGATCCCACAGGCCACTGACGTCGTGCATCTCGGCATTCATCTCGAAAGACGGCTCACTTATCGTAATCATATTGAAGCCAAGAAAACACAGATAAAGCTAAAAGCCAACTCCCTACACTGGCTTATAAATCCGCGGTCCCCCTTAAGCTTGGACTACAAATTGCTTCTTTACAACTCCGTAATAAAGCCTATTTGGACGTACGGCTCACAGTTATGGCGCAATGCGAGTTCCAGTAACGTGGATATAATACAAAGAGCTCAATCAAAAATACTTAGAACTCTCACCGGAGCACCTTGGTATATTCGCAATGCTAACATTCACAATGATCTTAACATCCCAACTGTTAAAACTGAAATAGATCGATTCAAGCAGACCTATGAATGTAAACTCAATTCTCACCCTAATCCACTCGCACGATCTCTAACACTACTCCATATACAAACACGACTCAGGAGAAATGACCTCCCAGCCCTGTGATGTGCTCTTAGGGCCGCTGTAAGTCTCCAATCGGGGGGCTTTGTGTAATACACAACTAGATTTAAGATTTGATAAATTATTGTTAGTCTCTTATCAAGAGAAGATTCAATAAAGAAAACAATATGAAAAAATTAAAAAAAAAAAAAATTCTTCTGCGCCCATCTTGAATATAACCTTGTCTTTTAATAAATTCGTCAGTGGTCTAGCTATAATCGCAAAATCTTTCACGAATCTACGAAAATAGGAAGTAAGACCCAAATAGCGTTGAACTCCATTCTTATTTCGCGGAATCGGAAAATTATCGACTGCTGAAGTCTTTTCTTTTGATGGTTTTATTTATCCATTTTCTACTATATACCCCAGAAGACATACTTTTCGCTGCAAAAATTGACATTTTTCCCACTTAATTTTTAAACCTGAATGCTTTGCTAAGCTTAAAAGTCTTCCTAACTTTTTCAATCCCTCTTCCTCGTCTTCTGATGAATAATTAATATCGTCCATATATTTTTTTTTATTTTTTTATTTCCCATGTTTTATACTACTGTCGAAATGACACCTCATACATTTTATAATATTGAATCAGGGGTTAAAAAAAAGAATTAAGATAGAACAATTTCTACTAATTCTATTGGTATTTATGATTATTGTTATGCAGGAACCCATGCATTGCCTACAGACAGCTAGTACTTACGGCAGCCCCGCTCTTCGCGAGATACCGTAACGTTCATTGTTTGTAGGTTAACATAGATTACCAGACACAACATGTGTAGTATTACTTAAAAATAGTTACAATTAAAAGAAAAAAATAAAAATGTATAATTTAACTAACTAATATTAATTAACAATTAATTTAAATATAAATATAATATCCATATCCATATATAAAATCAATGTTCCATCTTCTATTAATGGCCTCAGCACTGCATATATGTACCGCATAAAAACTGCAGGTGAAATACCGAAGGGTACAAAACAAAACTCATACTGGCCATGTGAAATTACAAATGATGTAAACATGCGTGAGTTCTCTTCTACAGGGACATGGAAAAATCCATTTGACAGATCTAAAGTTGTGAACACCTTTCCTCTTTGAAGTCTATGCAGCACGTCGTCAATCAGTGCCATTGGAAAATTATCTCTAATAATTTTCTCATTCAACTTTCTATAATCACAACAAAGTCTTTTGGTACCATCTTTCTTTGACACTAGCACAATAGGAGATGCGTATTCGGAAACACTATGACGAATGATTGCTTCATCTAACCAATCTCTTATTTACTTGTTTAACTTCTCTTGATCATCATAAGGTAAACGTCTTGGTCGCTGGTAAATTGCCACTAGGACGTATTGTAACGCTTACGAAATCAAGAACGTCATTTCCAATCACACTATCGTACAAGGCATCTTCATCTTGAACTACATGGAATCACATTTTTATTGGGACATCATCTAATTTTGTATCAATCGTAAAGAAACCTAAAGTGTACATTTTCTTCTTTACTATGCCCGTCAGTTCTTTCGTGTTCGTTTTTAATGGGACGGGACATTTCCGCTTGTAAATTTTTTCTCTAATGGTGCAAATATCGCTTCCGGAATCTAATAATTATTTGATTCCCAATCTGAACATTTTTAAAAGCTCTATTAAGCATTTTTGTGATACTGACTGTATGTTTGAATTTTCCTTTTTGACAGCTTTCTGCACTCCTTTTACTTCACACTGATTTGCTTTGTGACCGAGTAGGTTACATTTAAAACATTTAATAGTGCTCTCTTCGCCATTCCTAGCGATATGGGGTTTCCCTCCACATTTAAAACAATTATAATCCGGTTTGTTGCCTTTCTTTCCATCTTTTTCAAATTTTGCCCTATATCTCGATTCCTGACCTAAACACATTTTTTCATAAATTTTGATTTTGTCCCGTAACTCCTGACAATTTGTTGCATGGTATAATACGCTTTTATTTTACTTTGAATCGGGGATACCTTCTATTACGTTTTCCATTCGTCTACATTCCTTCGTGTGGCTAAGCCTTTCATAGAATAGAAATAATAATAATAATAATAATTAATAAGAGTTTCATTCTGTTTTTTCTTTCTAGTTTCTAGGAGTTTATGAACTTCCTTCGAAGTTAATTTTACACTGAACTCTGTCTTCAATGCCTCTTTTAAAGAATTCCAATCATTTATTCCCTCCTTAATGTTAACAAAAAGTTTTGCCGCCCCTTTAAGTAACTGCTTGCCGTAAATAAACTTCTGTAGCTCATCCCATTTCACTGTTGCAGCATTATCCTCGAAGTCCCTAAGCCATTCAACAATGTCCGGAAACCCACTACCATTGAACTCCCTGGTCCTCGTGTCTTTCAAAGTTAACGCCATTTTGTCAATAGTTTCTAACGTCGTGTACAAACTTTTTTCTTGGCTTTGCTCTTCACAACCGTCCTCCTCACTATTTTCTACGTTAAAATGTGAAATTAGTCTATTTTGGAGTTCTGCTTTTCGTCCTTTTTGAGGTAGATCTAACTCTGCTAACTTCTCTTTCAGTTGTGATGATTGTCGATTGTACGATCTTATTATACACCATATCTTTAACAATTTAACATAGTCAATAACTTAATTCTAATTCACAAAAATTTTTTTTTGTCTGACAATAATTCTTAATTTTGAATTATTTATACCATTTTCTCTTTTCAGCTTAAAATATTTCTTCGTCTTTAGTTTTTTCTATTTTTCTTTCAAGTATTTTTTTGTCTTAGAATTATTAATTTTTAATCTTCGTTTCCGTCTTTTAAAATTTCTTAATACATTTTCTTGCTTCTTCTTCATTTCAATCTCTTATATTTTTTCAAATATACTATATATATATGTTTTCCAAAAATTAACTCTGTATTTTTTCCAAAATTTACTCTGTATTTTTTCCAACATTTACTCTGTATTTTTTTCCAATATTTACTCTGTATTTTTTCCAAAATTTACTCTGTTTTTAAACCCTTAATTGAAGCTGCTGCTTGCAACTCACTCTGTCGTGTTGCGTCCTATGCGTTGTCTGCTTACTCGTACGCATTGCCTGGTGTCGTCTTTTCTTTGTTGTTGCTTGTGCGCACTACTGTGTCCTGTTGTCGCGGCTCTCTTCACTCAACGGATAGTGCCGTTGAGTTGCTTTGCATTTGTCGTTTGTTGCACGAAAGGCACGTATTTCGTAGCCCGCCGCATAGCGTTCATTGTGTGTGGCTTGGCGTCCTAATTCCTTTCTCGCTTGCTCTTTCCATTGTTGTACGAAAATTTTCGCCACGCACTATTTTGATGTTGGCGTTTGCGCATTGAATAATTTCACAATTTTTATTAAAATTGGCATAATAATTGCATTATATTAATGGATAATGCTTGTTAATTGTTTATTCACTGGCTCCAGTTCATCCCGGTTGAGCCCCTAAAAATGTAGTGATATTATTGCATTCGAATGGATGAACGAGCTCCAGCACGCATGGTTTACTAGGGGCCCAAACTTTATTGGTGGGGGTTGGGCATCGCACCTTGGTTAAAATTTTTCAAAAAAAATTAATGTTGGCAGCATATCTTTCGATTTTTTTAAAACTTTGTGTAAATGTAGTACTATATAAGAAAAGAAACGTGTATATATTTTTTTTGAAAATCTTCAATATTTTTATTTTAACCGGACATCAAAGTTCAAATTTTGTAGTAGTTGTGTGTTTTTAGTATGTGCTTTAAGTATGAATATCTTGGAGACATTGAAACCGATTTAGTTCGTTTTTTTTTTTTTTTTGGATAATGGGTAAAAATTCATCAATTTAAAAGAAATATTAGCCAAAAAAAATGTCAAAATTTGACCCAAAAAAAAACTTCTAAATTTTTGATTTAATTTTTTTCGACCAAAAGCACACCTTCGATACTCCCCCACTAAGAACGACAGTTCTGTATTAAGTGCGTGACATATTTGATTCGACTTCTGTATAGTTGACGGGTTGAATTCTTCATTGACTGAAGAAAGGCGATTTTAGCAATTGGTCGTTTAATCAGCTTTCCGCTTGCTCTCAGTGTTACTAACGACTCCATCGATGCCCTTATGTACGTACATCTTCGATGCGATCTTAAGGCCAACAAGTAGGTGGAGACTTCTCATCCGAGATGATAACCAAGTCGCCAATGTCTGCATTTGCTCTTAATTTCAGCCACTTAGGTCTAGATTGTAGACGGTTAGGAAATTCAAGTCTATCTATGTTCGACAAAAGCAAAGGTTCCTCCGGTACGCATAGCGCATGTTCGCCAATCAAGAAATGCGCAGGAGTAAGATTAGAAGAGAAAGAGGGCACAGAGGCCTGGAGTTTAGACAGCATTCAATTTCTGACAGTAAGGTGGCAAGTTCTTCATAAGTTAAAATACGATTTTGCATATTTCTGCGTAAATGATGTTTAGTTGACTTTACGCCTGCCTCCCAAAGGCCACCGAAATAAGGTGCTGCAGGTAGTATGAAGTGCCATTGGGTACCAATGTTCGCCATTATTTCTTGAAGATCGTCTGGCAACGATGATTTGCTGCGCCTGTAGCGAATTTTGAGCTCTTTACTAGCTCCCACAAAGTTCGTCCCGCAGTCTGAATATAATTCGGAACACAGTCCTCGCCTGAAACGTCGAAATGCCGCCAAAAATGCTTCAGTCGATAAATTTGTAACTGCCTCGAGATGTAATGCTTTAGTAACCATGCAGATTAAAAGACAAATGTATCCCTTAGCTAGTTACATGCGTTACGAGCTGTAGATTGTCTTTATAGTAATACGGTCCAGCATAGTCCACACCAGCATTCTTAAAGGGACGTGCTGGAGTTATTCGAACTGATGGCAAATTTCCCATTTGTTGCTGAGCTGACGTGGCTTGGTATCTAAAGCAAACAACAAATTTTCTCATAAATCTGTTTTGCTACGGTGCGTGACGAAATTACCCAATATTTTTGAGCATACATAGCTTTGAATTGATGTTACTCCACTATATAAAGTCTTTTATATGCGCATCGACGATCAGAATTTCGCTTTGAAAATAGTATTGGATGTTTTACTGAATACTGTAGATCTGATTGTTGCAATCTTCCACCGACATAAGTTTGTCATGCCAGTCTATATCCTTGGAGCCATAGCTGCTGGAACAATCTTCGTTATTCATCAGATGGATTGAACCAATCAATCTATCGGGTCATATCATCTTAGCTCGACGTCAGAACAATAATACTGCATCTGGTCACCTGACAGACGCTAAGAATCCTAGCGATTTCAAGAAATGTATTCTGTGCATTGTCATAAATTCCGCATATGCTTTGACGCTGTTCGGTTCACCAATTTCGCATTCATTTTGGACCTCTCTTAACTCAACCGGTATTGACTCAATCAATTCCTTAGAATTAGAAGCCCATTTCCTCAAATTAAAACCGCCTGCACGAAGTAGCTTACAAAGGTCAGTTTGAAGTTGTAACGCGTTTGTGTTGGTATCTGCACCAGATATGATATCGTCAACATATGTGTCCGTTAATAAAATTTTCGATGCATGAGGATAATTATCATTCTCGTCTTCGGCCAGTTACTGCAGTACACGAATAGATAAGAATGGAGCAGATGTAGTACCATATGTCACTGTATGAAGCTGATATATGGAAATATTATTTTCTTTACTGTCTCTCCATAATATTTGTTGATATTTCTGATCAACGGCTTCTATTGAAATTTGACGGAACATTTTTTCGATATCCGATCGAAACCCTACACGAAAACGTCGCCAACGAGTGAGGATTGCAGGTAAATCGTTTTGAAGCGCCGGGCCAGGTGATAACGCTTCATTCAATGAGCCTTGACTTGAGTTTTTACAACTTCCATCAAAAACTTCTCGAAGTTTAGTGGCAGAGCTGCTCTCTCGTCAAGACTCCATGATGAGGAATAAAATATCCATTTGTTATTAAATTGTTTGGGTAATCTGCAATTTTTTCCATATGTCCAAGAACTTCATACTCTTTCATAAATTCTTTATACAGGGCTGCAAAAGTAGACTCACGACAAAATCTTTGTTCCAACATTTTTAGTCGTCTAAGTGCACAGTAATCGGTTTGCCCAAAGCATGGTGGATTTTGTCCGTTTAGCACAGATTTAAAAGGTAGTGATACAGAATACGTTCCATTCGTGTTTCGTACATATGTCTTCTTGAAATGATTTTCACAGGCAACTTCTTCGCTTGTTCTTTCTCATATATTCAGCAACTCCTCCTGTTCCCAAAATGCACGCAATTGTTCGTCAACTGAACAAACATTAACAGCTACATTAGCAGATGAAGAAGGTACTGGACCAGATACAATCCATCCGAAGTGTGTTAGTTGCAGAAAAATACCATTTTTATATTTTAGTTGCTCCGGCAACATAATTTCTCCGTATACATCAGCTACGCAAAAGTAAATCAATTTTCTGTCCATCTAAAAATTCTGGATCTGCTAGAGTCAGTCCATTTTAGTTTGGTAAGGAGTGCTTAGCGACAGAAACTGGCTTATACGCAGTTAAAGATGGCAGAACTAATGCATGACATGACAATTTGTAATTCGTTTCACTGCCGGACTCCTAATTGTTAATTAACACAACTAGTAGCTGCGCTACCACCATTACCTCCCATCCGCTTGATGCTGGCAAATGTGACTTGTTTACGCAGTCTTAGTATCTGTACCGCATCTTCTGAAATAAAGGTGGCCTGAGCAGCTTGATCAAGCAGGGCTTTCAAATAGATGACACCAAAGTCCGTTTTAACAATGACTTGAATCGTAGCTAATAATATCTGTGGCCAAACCAAAGTTTGATGAGTGCTAATATTACAGATTAAATTCGAGTGCGATGATGAACTAGTACTATTTATTGAAACTGGAGACGTAGTTTCGGTTACCGGTTGGTTGTTTTTAACAAAATACTCATTATGAACAATGGTATGATGGGCCTGCTCACATACTTGACAGCGCGTAGTAGTACGACAGTTCACAGCGAAATGACCAGGTAATAGACAGTTACTGCAAATATGTTTAGAATAAATTAAATGTCTTTTTTCAGTTGAGTTCAGTAAGGGGAATTTAAAACATTTGTACAATAAATGTCTTTTATCGCAGCACGGGCAGTTAGAGTCATTAGTTGTCGTTAAGTGTACATTACGCTGAAACTGTCTTCCATAACCAACTGCAGACGTAGACGAACGTGAGGGGGCGCGTATGGTAGCAAATTCCTTCTCATGAACACATTCTAGGGTATGAAATGTAGTTTCAAGAAAGGTGTACAGCTGCTCCAGTCTTGGAAGTTCGGTTGATCCTTGAAGAGATTGCTCCCATTCCTTTCTGGTTTGTATGTCTAGTTTCATGGTAGTAATGTAGATAATTATTGGATCCCAGTTCTTAGTTTCAACTTTAAGGGCTTTAATTTGACTTAAACAATTGCAAATTGTATCTAAAATCGATTTGATGCAGTTAAAAGTACCACGCGATATAGGTATAGCGAATAGTTTGTTAAACAGGTTTTCGACTAATTTACGTTCATTATGGTATCGACGCTTCAATGCTTCCCAAGCTAATACATAGCTACCATTAGTGGCAGGAAAATCATTGATTATATCTAAAGGTGTCCCAGAACAAGAGCCCTTTAAATAAATATACTTTTGAATGTTGGATAAAACTTGATTTTTGTGAACTAGTGACTCAAACATGTCTTTATATCCAGTCCATTCCAAGTTATCACCGTTGAAAGACGTCAGTTCAATCTTTCATTTCTTGAAGACGTTGTAGTTTGCATGGTACTATGAAACTTTGGTGAATTTGGCATCCTTAAATCTGCGAGTAGATCTAGTAACTTGCCTTTAAATGACAAATACTTATCTTGGAAGTTATAAAAACCGTCTTCAGTTAGATATGACACCCCCTCTTGCGATATGGAATTATGATGCACCAGTTCAATTATTTTATCATGATTTTCTTTAAATACCTTATACGAATTGGTGATTTCGTCCAGAACTCCTTGCACGTACCCACGTCTTTTTTCACTCAATGGTTTAAAGTTAAAGTTGATTTCCATTTTTTGCAAATGCTTTACGGCTTGCCTCTGGACTTCTACTGAAAATGCAATATCATTATTCATGTTTGTGCTTCTTGTTAAGTTCAATATAATTGCCATTTATTGTAGCTTGCAGTTTTATTAAAACTGTCAATATTCTTCGCCACCACTGTATCAAGATCCAATGTCCCGAAAACAGCAGTTAATATTCGTTGTTGCGTTTTTGTAGCGATATTTGTTGTTGCAATTTCTTCGAGTAAGAAATACAGTATTTTGAATTGTTGTTGGTTTTGTAAACGTTCAACTGCTTTGATATTACACAAACAACAATTATTGAAAATAAATAATATGCAGCGCAAAAGTTTAATAATTTCGGCACCATTTAATGTATGAGTTTTTGCAAGTTCAATAAATTTCCATTGTTTTTATAGTTAATATATTATTTATTCGATCGTTTATTTCATTTGCTCAGTTTAGTTATATTTAGTTGCACTATTTAGTTTAGTTTATAGATTTAATTTAACAATATCTTTAGTTTAGAGATTATCAGCGATGCAGCTAGGCAGAGTGCTTCAACAATACTCAATCGTTAGCAGTATAGCAGTTAGATTTTTAATGTAAAAATAACGATACATAGAGACAAAGCAAAGAGATCCAAATTAATGTAATGCATTTACAGTGATATATAAAACTAAATAGAGTTATATAATTAGTTTCGGAAGTTAAAAACGCCTGAA